>JAVJIF010033662.1:0-98443 GCA_038442645.1 Agave tequilana
ACCACCTTAAGGTAGTATTTTCCTTCCCTATCTTCTTTTTCATGCATCTATGCATTATTCATACATTGAGGATAATGCATGGATAGGTGTGGGGGAGGGTTCTAACATAACTAAGTTTTTCTTTTTATTAAAAAAATTAACATTTTCTTTACTTTTAAAAACTTTTTGAAAATAGAAACAATATTTTGACATATTTTTTGTAAGAAATTAAGTCAATTTTAAGGAATAGGAAAATCAAAATAGTATTTCTTGAACTTGGTCAAAATAAGATTATTTGTTTGATTTTTAGAGTTAGAAGATAATTTGTCAAAGTAATTTAGTCTTGATCTTTACCTTAATGAAATATGCACTTTTCATACACTTACACACTTAGGGTTCAAAAAAACGATGATTCTTATGCCTTATAAAAAAAGAAAGAAAAAATATTTATGAAAGATGAACAAATCTAATTATTGATTAGTTAGGTGCTTTGGCCTAAGTAAGCCTTGGTATTTATGTGAAAGATGAACAAATCTAATTATTGATTATTAGGTACTTTGGCCTAAGTATGCCTTAGTATTTATGTGAAGATGATTAGATAAGTTTGAGAAAAAAATATATAAAAAAAATTCCTCTGATTAAGCTGGTATTTGTGCCTAATAAAGCATAAGTATTCACGCCTAAAAGTGGTTCATATAATAAAATCCTTAGTTTTGTGGCCTTGTTTGCTCGAGTCTTAAGTCCTTGGAGTGTTTTCTCACCTGGTGCCCTAAGACCGTTTGGTTTGGGAGTCATCGATTAAAGGCTCGTTACATGGGCAGATTAGAAAGCCTAATATAACTAAGGAATAATACCACCAAAAAATATATATAAGAAATAAGGCAAAAGAGTTAGAGTTAATGAACCCTTAGTCAAAATTTTAACGGTCACAAGGTGCATATGACTTAGGTAAGTAATAGACCAGATGAGAAGTACAATTTGACTCCTTACTTTGATTGATAACAAATTTTTGAATAGAAGCTAAGTTTAGGAATGAAAATTCAATTTTCCTATAACTTATAGATTACTTAAATCTTACAATTATATTTCAAATATTTTTTCTTTCAAAATGCTTTTCTAATATACTAACTCTTTATTTCTCTTTCTTTATGGATTTTGTGGGTGTAATCCACTAAAAACCCTTACGAGACAAAACTCGTCCTCTAGGGTAACCTAGAGGTTTAATGGCTTGTTGCACACGCTCGGTGCAATCGCTGACCTGCGAAGTGGTCTAATAATTTTTGATTTAGTTTTGTTGTTTTTGCTCGAGGACGAGCAAAAGATAGGTGTGGGGGTGTGATCGTACACATATTTTGCATTCTTTTCATTACACTCCTACATTTATCGTGTAATAAATCTGCTAATTTCTTTGTCTTAAATGTCTATTTTGTAGAAGATAATAATGAAGAGAAAGAGGATTAACCAAATAAATACTAGTTAAAATCAAATTTAACTGGATCTATTTGCTTAGCTGAGGATGATCCCAGATCTAGTTAGAATAAATCAAGGATTGGGGCAAATGTTCAGCTGAAGATCAGAGCAAATCAGAAAGATAAAACCAAATGGAAATTAGTAAAATTCAGATTTCTATAAATTCATTTTGGTTAGCTAAAGATCAATCGAGGATAGTATCAAATACAGAGAGATAAATGGATAGAGAGAAGATCAACGGATGAGATGAAGCAAGTTTGACTCAGATTCTTACTGGATACATTTCAGTATTTGAATCATAACTTTCGTTACCGAATCTCAAATCTGATAATTCAAGATGATCTAGAAAGAGGACTTACAGAGAGACAACTCTTATGTTGATCATTATTTCTAATTCTATCATTTGATAAGTGATATCAAGCAATCAACACGCCAATAAACTGCAGATCAGAACTAAATATCCACATCAAATCAAGTTTGGAGATAAGGGAGGATTCAAATTCAGAAATAGCCAGCTTTCCCTATCTTCATACTCCTCTAACCTCTGCATTTCTTCTATAAACACCTGCAATCTCAAAGGCAAAAAACGACCAAGCACAGAATAGAACTTAGGATAATTTATAGTTTATAACTTAAGTTTTTAATTTTCTTTTTATGTAATTTTTACTTTTCTTTATGTAACTGAGAGGAGAGACGATTTTCATGGAGAAATGAGAGTAAGCTTGAACTGCAAGTGACACCAGTGTAAGTGATCTCTTCTTTTATTGTTATTTGAATTGAATCAAAGTTTCTTTTTCTTTCTTTACTCTTGTTTTCTTTTACTCTCCTCTGATGTGTTGCAATCCAGAGAATCCGATAGCCTCGAGACTGCTTAGCCGTTGCAAGTGCCCTTGATGGCCTATGGTGATGAACAACCCTTCTCTTGCTAGTATAGTTTGCCCTTTTATTCGTAGTGTAGATCGAGAATGGGGAAGATCCTATACGCCATGCTTGATTGCCTTCAAACAAGGTAAGTCGTCGCAACGGATCCAAGGTATATGAGCACTGAAGAGGTAAGTAATTTTTTAGGTTATCTTTCTTTTCTTTTATTCTTTAGTTTCAATATCACAAGATCCAACCATCTTTATCACTCTTTTCTATTTCTTTGTATATAATCTATTTTTCATTTTCCATCTTCTTATTCTACCGCTTTCTTTCTAACTCTACTTTACTTCATTTTTCTCTTTTCTTTTAAAGAACTAAAGAAGAACTTTAACCATACTTTGTATCTTAAGAGAAGACTTACTAAAAAGCTTCCATCGCTAGTCCTTCTTGTGGATCACGACCCGCATAGCCAATTGCTATAGCGGTAGAATTGAGCACCTTGAACTACTGTTTTAAAAGTTCTGAAATAATGTATTTGTGTGCAGGTCCAACCTCAATCACTATTTCTAATTCTGTCATTTGTTAAGTTATATTCAGCATCAATACGCCAACAGCTGCAGATCAGAACTGAATATCCATATCAAATTAAGTTTGGAGATAAGGAGAGAATTCAAATTCAGAAATAGCCAGCTTCCCTTATCTTCATACTCCTCTACCATCTGCATTTCTCCTATAAATACCTGCAATCTCAAAGGCAAAAGAGCGACAATATATATATATTTTAGGCCAGTTTTTCATTCTTTTTAGTGTAGGATATTTTTTCTTTTATGTAATTTTTTATTTCTTTGTAAGCATAGGTTAGACTGAGATTCATGTAAGTAAGAGAGAAACTTATGTTGAGAGTGACACTAATGTAACCTCCTCCTTTCTTTCATCATTTCTGATTGAGTTAGAACCTGCACATAAGAAAACAGAATTTTAGAACTTAAGAATAGGATGTGCAAGTACTCAATACTACTGCTATAGCAAGTGGCTATGAGGGTCGTGATTCACAAGGAGGGACTAGCAATGGAATCTTTTTTAGTAAGTTCTCTTTTATGCTATAAAGAATGGTTAAAGATCTTCTTTTAGTTCTTTAAAAAAAGAAAAATATAAGTTACAGTTAAGTTAAAAAAAAAGTGGTAGATTGAGAAGGTGGAGAAAAATGAAAATGGATATATACAAAGAAATTGAAAAGAGTAATAAAGAGTTGGGTGTTGATGGTGTTGATGATCTAAACTAAAGAATTAAAAAAAAAAACTAAAATCTAAAAAAATTACTTACCTCTTCAGCGCCTGCTTACTTTTGACCTGTATCGACAATGTACATTTATTTGAAGGCAAGCGAAGTATGACAAATAGGATCTTTCCCATTCCCGATTTACACTATGAAATGAAGGGAAGCTACACTACCATAGAAATGGATATCCATCACCATAAGCCATCAACGGCATTTGCAAGGCAAGGCAACTTCGAGGCTATCGGATTCATTTGGATCCACAAACACAGAAGAGGGAAGCATACGAAAACAAGAATAGAAAAGAAAGAAAACTTCGAATCGATTCAAATAACAATGGAAGAAAAGATCACTTATACTGATGTCACCTTCAGTACAAGCTTGCTCTCATTCCTCCATAAAAGTATCCTCTCCTCTCAGTTACATAAAGAAAATAAAAATTACATGAAAGAAAATAAAAAACCTAAAATACAAACTACAAATTAGCCTAAATTTTACTATCTGCTTGGTCCTTTCCCTTGCCTTTGAGATTATACAGAGGTTAGAAGAGTATGAAGATAGGGGAAGCTAGATATTTCTGAATTTGAATCCTCTCCTTATCTCCAAACTTGATTTGATGTGGATATTCAGTTCTAATCTGCAGCCTATTGGCGTGTTGATTACTGAATATAACTTATCAAATGACCGAATTAGAAATAGTGATCAACTTAAGAGTGTAGCCCTTTACGTCTTCTTTCTGGATCATCTTGAATCATTAGATTTAAATTTTGGTAGCGAAAGTTATGATTCAAATACTAAAATATATCCAGTCAGAATCTGAGTCAAATTTGCTTCATCTCATCCGTTGATCTTCTCTCTATCCATTTGTCCCTTTAGATTTGGACTCTGTATTTGATGTTATCCTCGGTTGATTTTTAGATTTAACCACTTGATTCACCAAAAACTGAATTTAACCAATTGGATTTGGGATCATCCTCCTTTAACTAAATATATCCAGTTAAATCTAAATTTAACTTATATTTATTTGATTTTATCCTCTTTCTCCCATTATTATCTTCTGCAAAATAGACATTTAAGATAAGAAATTAAGCAGATTTATTATATGATAAATGTGAAAATGTAATGAGAATAATGTAATAATTGTGTGCAATCAAACCCCCACACCTATCTTTTGCTCGTCCTCGAGCAAAACAACAAAACTAAATCAAAGATTATTAGACCACTTTTATAGGTTATGCGATTGCACTGAGAATGTGCAACAGCCATTAAACCTCTAAGTTTCTCCTAAAGGATGAGTTTTGTCTCGTGAGGGTTTTCAGTGGATTGCACCCACAAACCCATAAAGAAAGAGAAACAAAGTGTTAGTATTTTGAAAACACATTTTGAAAGAAATTATTTGAAATATTATTGTAAGAACTAATTAATTTATAAGTTATAGAAAAACTAAACTTTTCATTTATAAACTTAGTCTTTATTCAAAAACTTGATATCAATCAAGGCAAGGAGTCAAACTGTATTTTTCTTCCAGCCTATTATTTTACCCTAAGTCATATGCACCTTCGTGATCGTGAAATTTTAATTAAGGGTTCTTTAACTCTAATTCCTATGCCTTATTTATATTTATTTTTGGTAGTATTTATTTCTTAATTCCATTAGACTTTCTAATCAGCCCATGTAACGGGCCTTTAGTTGGTGACACCCAACCGGACAGTCTTAGGGCACCAGGTGAGAAAACACCCCTAAGGACTTAAACATTCGAGCAGACAAGGCCACGAAACTAAGAGTTTTTATTTATAAAATGTATCCCTTTTAGGCGTTAATACTTATGCTTCATGAGGGCACAAATACCCAGCTTAATCAGAGGATATATATATATATATATATATATATATATATATATATATATATATATATATATATTATATATATATATATATATTTTCAAACTTATCTAATTATCTTTTACATAAATACCAAGACTTTCTTAGGCCAAAGCACCAAGCTAATAAATAATTAGATTTGTCTATTTTTCATTGATATACATATTTTTTTTTCTTTTTTATAAGGCATAAAAATCTTTGTTTTTAAACCCTAAGTGTGTAAGTGTATAAGTGTGCATATTTCTTCAAGGTAAAGATCAAAACTAAATTACTTTCACAAATTTTCTTTCTAACCTTAGAAATCAAACAAATAATCTTATTTTGACCAAGTATAAGAAATTCTAATTATGATTCTCCTATTCCTTAAAATTGACTTAATTTCTTACAAAAAATATGTCAAAATATTGTTTCTATTTTAAAAAGTTTTTAAAAGTAAAGAAAATGTTAATAATTTTTTTTGAATATAAATGAAAACCTAAGTTATGTTAGAACCCTCCCCTACACCAATCTCATGAATTGTCCTCAATGTATGAATTAATGCATATATACATGAAAAGAAGAAAGAGAAGGAAAATATTACCTTAAGGTGGTGGTTCCGGTGGTGGTCTGATTGGTCCACGAAATGCGGCCAATCGAATTTGCGTGGAGTTTGGAGGAACCCAATAGAAATCTCTCTAATATAACTACTAAAATGATGTATATATGAATGATTATTGTTAAGAATTTTACCCCATCTAATTTCTAAATTTCACAAATAATTTTGGAGTCAATTTTATCAACACCCTTATCCCAAAATGAAGTGTAAAAAGATGGAATGATTGACTTGGACTTAAGAAGTACGGGAATTAATACCGACTCAGGAAAGTGACTTAAGTCACGTAAAGATTCAGAGTCGAGATAGGTTCAGGAAGTTGGTCCAAATCAAGAAATTGAAACTCAAGTCCACATTCGTTTCCCAATAATGGAATGTGACTAATATTGATAATTCAAGTTCAAGAAGGACAGGTGTGAGAATCAAAACTGACTCTAAAATATTACTCAAGTCGGGTAACAAAACAAGAGTCAATTTAATTCAAGAATTTGAACTGGATCACAATTTGAGAATCTAGGCCACATTTCTCATTGAGTTCAATTTCATAAAAATGAGAACTTGCCAATTTGTCAATGTGACTTTCAAAGTATGAAATTGGTCAAGTTCAATATGATGATCATAAAGATTGGCGATTTAATTCATGATGAATCGCACAGGATCCATGTTAACTCAGAAAAAAGATTGAAACCAGGTGAAGACACCGGAGTCATTATTGAATCAGGAAGTAGAATTGAATCACCAAGTTGAGGTTCAGGATCATATTCATTGTCAAGTTCAATTTCAGGAAAGAGATAACTTGCTAAAATGTCAATGTGATTTTTAAAATTTAGAGTTTGGGCAAGTTCAAATGGGTGTGCTGAAATGGAATCACATTTTTCAAAACAACATAATTCTTCGGCTCTAACAGAATGATTAGTGACATCAGAAATGGTCAAACAGTAAGAAGGAGAGTTTTGACCATTATGTCTATGTCATCATTACGAACGATTTGAGCCTGAGTCATGGCTTCAAGCATCTTTTCATAGTCGATTGGTTCATCATTTTGTTGCGATTGGACTTGAAAAGATGAAGTTTGTTTTAGAATTTGTGGTGAAATTGTGAGTCTGTTAGATTTTGTGATTGTTGCTTGGACTCATGCATACTCATTTCCAAGATTGATGGTTTTCTATTTTGAACTGGTGAAACTGAGTATGAATCTTGAAAATTTGTGGATAAGGTGGATAAGGAGGACAAGTTGGTTGAAAATTAGACTCGGGGGAGGTGAATCCCCATTGACTCTGTGAAGAGTTGAAATTATTTTGAAAATTATGGTCATAAGATTGGGGCATGGGTTATATTGATTCAGATAAGACCAATCCGGTAGACTAGGTTGGTTAAAGTTATGATATGTCGGGTTGGTAATATCTGAAAAAGAGGTCGGGGTGTAATATGGATTACCATTAAAATTGGAAAAATTATTGTTTAAAGCCATATCACACAGGAAATGTCAAACACAAACAAAGAAAAACAAACAAAAAAGCAAACAAATAAAAAGAAAAAAACTAACCTAAGTTAAGGTAAACCTTAGACCTAGACGACTCCTAACTGGTTAGACTATCCATGGGGAATATATTGATGAATCTGATCACAAGTTAATCGGCCAGGTAGGGGCAAGATTGGTGGGAGGTATCCGTGCTTAAAGCAACGGGCCTAATTATACCAAACCACCAACCTTCGGGTTTCACCCCTCAATCCCCAACCTTAGTTACTGATTTGCAAGAGTCAAATTCAAATCAACTTTCCCCTTAGGTCAGTCTCCTATTTTAGTCCGAGATATCCCTAGGGTCAACGTCTACTCAGTTTTAATTAGACTTGGGTTAGTGAGTGAGGAGATTGTTTGTGGGCTAAGGGAGGGAAATGACTTTCCTACATTATCTTGTTTATAGGACAAGCTCTTAAGATTGATTGTGCAAAGTGTGTAGGATATAGAAAAGTAGCATTCAACAAGCATATAATCACTCAAGAATGTTTCCTAAACTATATGCTATGCGTACGTACCTTTTGCTCCAGCACTCTTAACAGTAATATAAATATAAACAATTAGACACGTGCCTAAATGCAAAGTCTAAACCATTTTTAGCATTTAACAAACATTATTTTACTGTTGATGTTAGAAAGTAAGTACAGTGAGATAAATAAGAAAATAAATTGCTACAGAATTTAGCTTTGCAATTCAGCCAACCTGCAAAAATAAAGATTAGTAATTCACTCAGATTGTCACAGGAATGTAGCAAATCTGAGGGCTTCTGGGCTCTTCTTTCTTGAGCAGAGTCTAGGGCCACTTATATGTCCACTGCAGCAAAAATTCCTTGTTGTTAAATCTGTACACCAAGAACAAAGAAGAAAGTTAACAAAAATGTAAATCTAAAAGAGAATAACTTACCGTCCCTCCCCGACAACGGCTCCAAAATTTGATTGAGTTGGACCTGCACACAAAATACAGAATTTTAGAACTTAAGAATAGGATTGCAAGTAATCAATACTATCGCTATAGCAAGTGGCTATGCGGGTCGTGATCCACAAGGAGAGACTAGCGATGGAAGCCTTTTTAGTAAGTTATCTTTTATGCTACAAAGAATGGTTAAAGATCTTCTTTTAGTTCTTTAAAAAAAAAGAAAAATATAAGTTACAGTTAAGTTAAAAAGAAAGTGGTAGATTGAGAAGGTGGAGAAATGAAAAATGGATATATATATATATAAAGAAATTGAAAAGAGTAATAAAAGAGTTGGGTGTTGATGGTGTTGATGATCTAAACTAAAGAATTAAAAGAAAGAAAACTAAATCTCAAAAACTTATTTACCTCTTCAGCATCTGCTTACATTTGACCCGTATCGACGATGTACCTTTATTTGAAGGCGAGCGAAGTATGACAAATAGGATCCTCCCCGTTCCCGATTTACACTATGAAATGAAGGGGCAAGCTACACTACTAGAAATGAATATCCATCACCATAAGCAGTCAATGGCACTTGCAAGGGCAAGGAAACTTCGAGGCTATCGGATTCATTTGGATCCACAAACACAGAAGAGGGAAGCATACAAAAACAAGAATAGAAAAGAAAGAAAACTTTGATTCGATTCAAATAACAATGAAGAAAAGATCACTTACACTGGTGTCACCTTCAGTACAAGTTTGCTCTCATTCCTTCATGAAAGTAACTTCTCCTCTCAGTTACATAAAGAAAATAAAATACATGAAAGAAAATAAAAACCTAGTTGCAAACTACAAATTATCCTAAATTCTACTCTCTGTGTGGTCATTTCCCTTTGCCTTTGAGATTATAGGTATTTATAAGAGAAAATGTAGAGATTATAGGAGTATGAAGATAGGAGAAGCTGGATATTTCTGAATTGAATTCTCCCCCTTATCTCCAAACTTGATTTGATGTGGATATTCAATTCTGATCTGCAGCTTGTTGGTTTGTTGATTACTGAATATAACTTATCAAGTGACAGAATTAGAAATAGTGATCAACTTAAGAGTTGTATCCCTTTAAGTCTTCTTTCTGGATCATCTTGAATCATTAGATTAAAGTTATGATTCAAATACTAAAATGTATCCAGTTAGAATCTGAGTCAAATTTGCTTCATCTCATCCGTTGATCTTCTCTCTATCCATTTATCCTTGGATTTGGACTCAGTATTTGACGTTATCCTCGATTGATCTTTAGATTTAACTACTTGATTCACCAAAAACTGAATTTAACCAATTGGATTTGGGATCATCCCCTTTAACCAAATAGATCTAGTTAAATCTGAATTTAACTTATATTTATTTGATTTTATCTTCTTTCTCCTCATGATTATCTTTGGCAAAATAGACATTTAAGACAGAGATTTAGCAGATTTATTATATGATAAATGTGGAAATATAATAAAGAATAATGCAATAAATGTGTGCAATCAGTTTCTACAAGTAATCAAAGGTAACATCTTCATGCTTTTCTATTTATATATTCTTCTTCTATTTTTACTTTTCCTGTTTTGGTTTTTAATGAATGTCCAAGTGAACCTAGAAGCATCAATATAGCCATGTTTGTATGAGTGCCACCAATATTTCATATTGATATTCTCCTCCTCAAGATTCTGTATCATTTTCTTCTTGTTCGTCTTGATGATGTAATGCGAATGGGGACTGAGCTCAATTTTATGGGTTATGTATTGATCGCCTCCAAATCAAGGTAAAACATGCAAGAGTTCCAGATAAGTCATCAACCAGAGGAGGTAAGTATTTCTTTTAGCTTTTCTTTCTTTTCTTTTAACTCTTTAGTTTAAATCACCAAGACCATCAACACCCAACTCTTTTATCACTCTTTTCAATTTCTTTGTAAATATCCATTTTCTATTTTCTCCACCTTCTCAATCTACCACTTCTTTTTTAACTCAACTTTAACATATTTTTCTTTTCTTTTAAAAAACTAAAAGAAGAACTTTAATCATTAATTATAACTTAAAAGAGAACTTACTAAAAAGCTTCCATCGCTAGTCCCTCCTTGTGGATCACGACCCGCATAGCCACTTGCTATTGCGGTAGTATTGAGTACTTGCACTCTTTATTCTAAGTTCTGAAATTTATATTTTTGTATGCAGGTCAAATCTCAATCATGAAATCACCTAGAGGGGGTGAATAGATGACTAGCTAATCTAATGGTGAATTAATGCGGAATAAAAACTATTTATGCAAACTAAAAATTCTTACCAAACACACTAAGTATAACACAAGAGGGTAGCCGGATTCTCCGTGAAGAGCTCTGGACTAACTCATCAAGATTCCTCTAGGTAAGAGTTGAGGTGCCGCTTTAGCTCTCTTGGTTGAATACATGATTGAGCTTGAACCTGCACACAAAATATAGAATTTCAGAACTTTAAAATAAAGAGTGCAAGTGCTCAATTCTACCGCAATAGCAACTGGCTATGCGGGTCGTGATCCACAAGGAGGGACTAGCGATGGAAGCTTTTTTAGTAAGTTTTCTTTAAGATACAAAGGATGGTTAAAATTCTTCTTTTAGTTCTTGTAAAGAAAAAGAAAAATTAGGTTAAAGTTAGTTAGGGAGAAAGTGGTAGAATGAGAAGATGGAGAAAATAGAAGTGATATGTACAAAGAAAATGAAAGAGTGAGAGATTTGGGTGATTATGGTGTTGGTGATCTACACTGAAAGTTACAAGAAAAAAGAAAAACTAAACCTAAAAAACATACTTACCTCTCGGCGCTTGTTTACCTTTCACCCGTATCGACGATGTACCTTTCTTTGAAGGCCAGCGAAGCATGGCAGATAAGATCTTCCCCATTCCCGATTTACACTATGAAATGAAGGGCGAGCTATACTATCATAGAAATGGATGTCCATCACCATAAGATATCAACGACACTTGCAAGGAGAAGGCAACTTGAAGGCTATCGGTTTCATTTGGATCCACAAACACAAAAGAGAAAAGCGAACAAAAATAAGAGTAGAAAAGAAAAGGAAACCTCGATTCGATTCAAATAACAATGGAAGAAAAGATCACTTACACTGGTGTCACCTTCAGTACAAGCTTGCTCTCATTCCTCCATGAAAGTATCCTCTCCTCTCAGTTACATAAATAAAACAAAAATTGCATGAAAGAAAATAAAAACCTAAGTTACAAACTACAAATTAGCCTAAGTTCTAATTTTGCTCGGTCCATCTTTCCTTTGAGATTGCATGTATTTATAGGAGAAATGCAGAGGGTAGAGGACTATGAAGATAAGGGAAGCTGACTATTTCTGAATTTGAATCCTCCCCTTATCTCTAAACTTGATTTGATGTGGATATTCAGTTCTGATCTGCAGCTTATTGGCGTATTGCTTGCTAAATATAACTTATCAAATGATAGAATTAGAAATAATGATCAACTTAAGAGTTGTATCCTTTAAGTACTCTTTCTAGATCATCTTGAATTATCAGATTTGAATTCTGATAGCGAAAGTTATGATTCAAATATTAAAATGTATCCAGCCAGAATCTGAGTCATAATTGCTTCATCTCATCCGTTGATCTTCTTTCTATCCATTTATCCCTTTAGATTTGAACTCTGTATTTGACGTTATCCTTGGTTGATCTTTAACTTTAACCACCTGATTCACCAAAAACTGAATTTAACCAACTGGATTTGGGATCATCCTCCTCTAACCAAATAGATCTAGTTAAATTTGAATTTAACTGATATTTATTTGATTTTATCCTCTTTCTCCCCATGATTATTTTCTGCAAAATAGACATTTAAGACAAGGAATTTAGCAGATTTATTACATGATAAATGTGAATGTAATAAAGAATGATGCAATAAATGTGTGCAATCACATCCCCATACCTATCTTTTGCTCATCCTCAAGCAAAGTAACAAAACTAAACCAAAGATTATTAGACCACTTTCGCAGGTCACGCGATTGCACTGAGCCTGTGCAACAAGCCATTAAACCTCTAGTTTCCCCTAGAGGACGAGTTTTGCCTCGTGAGGGTTTTCAGTGGATTACACCCACAAAATCCGTAAAGAAAGAGAAAAATGTTAATATTATGAAAACACATTTTGAAAGAAAAATATTTGAAATATTATTGTAAGTTTTAAGTAATCTATAGGTTATAGGAAAACTGAATTTTCATTCTTAAGCATAGTCTCTATTCAAAAATTTGTTATCAATCAAAGTAAGGAGTCAAATTGTGCTTCTCATCTAATCTATTACTTTAACCTAAGTCATATGCACCTTCGTAACCGTGAAGTTTTGACTAAGGGTTCTTTAACTCTAACTCTTATGCCTTATATATATATATATATATATATATATATATATATATATATATATATATATATATATATATATATATATTATTTTTGGTTGTATTATTCCTTAGTTCTATTAGGCTTTCTAATCTACCCATGTAACGAGCCTTTAATTGATGACTCGCAAATCAAATAGGGCACCAGGTGAGAAAATACCCCAAGGACTTAAGGACTAGAGCAAATAAGGTCACAAAACTAAAATTTTATTATATGAACCGCATTTAGGCGTGAATACTTATGCTTTATGAGGCACAAATACCCAGCTTAATTAGAAGATTTTTATTTTTTATTTTTCTCAAACTTATCTAATCATCTTTTGCATAAATACCAAGGCTTGCTTAGGCCAAAGCACCTAGCTAATAAATAATTAGATTTGTTTATCTTTCATTAATATTTTTTTAAGGCATAAGAATCTTTGTTTTTGAACCCTAAGTGTGTAAGTTTATGAAATGTGCATATTTCATCAAGGTAAAGATCAAGACTAAATTACTTTGACAAATTATCTTCCTAACCCTAGAAATCAAACAAATGATCTTATTTTGACCAAGTATAAGAAATCCTAATTTTGATTTTCCTATTCCTTAAAATTGACTTAATTTCTTACAAAAAATATGTCAAAATATTGTTTCTATTTTCAAAAAGTTTTTAAAAGTAAAGAAAATGTTAATTATTTTTTAAATAATAAAAAGAAAACCTAAGTTATGTTAGAACCCTCCCCCACAACTATCTCATGCATTGTCCTCAATGTATGATTTATTGCATAGATGCATGAAAAAGAAGAAAAAAAAGGAAAATATTACCTTAAGGTGGTAGTTCTGGTGGTGATCTGATTGGTCCACGAAATGCGGCCCAATCGAATTTTTGTGGAGTTCGGAGGAACCCACCAGAAATCTCTCTAATATAACCCACTAAAATGATGTATACATGAATGATTTTTATTAAATATTTTACCCCATCTAATTTCCAAATTTTATAATTAATTTCGGAGGCAATTTTGTCAAACGCCTTGTCCAAAAATAGAGTGTGAAAAGATGGAATGATTGACTTGGACTTAGGAAGTATGAGAACTAATACCGGCTTAGAAAAGTGACTTAAGTCTAGTAAAGGTTTAGGGGTCGAGATTGATGTAGGAAGTGGGTTCAAATCAAGAAGTTGAAACTCAAGTCCACATTCATTTTCCCACAATGAAATGTGACTTAATATTGGTGATTCAAGTTCAAGAATGACAGGTGTGGGAATCAAAACTGACTCTAAAATATTACTCAAGTCGGGTAATAAAACAGGAGTCAATATTGATTCGGGAATTTGAACTGGATAACAAATTTGAGAATGTAGGTCACATTTCTCATTGAGTTCAATTTCATAAAAATGAGAACTTGCCAATTTGTCAATGGGACTTTCAAAAGTATGAAATTAGTCAAGTTCAATATGATCATAAAAGATTGGTGATTCAATTTCATGATGAATTGGCACAGGATCCAATGTTGACTCGGGAAAAAGATTGAAATAAGGTGAAGACACCGGAGTCATTATTGAATCAGGAAGTAGAATTGAATCACCAAGTTAAGGTTCAAGATCATATTCATTCTCTAGTTCAATTTCAGGAAAGGGATAACTTGTCAAACTGTCAATGTCATTTTCAAAATTTAGAGTTTGGGTAAGTTCAAATGGTTGTGCTGAAATGAAATCTTGTTTTTCAAATAACATGATTCTTCGGCTCTAACAAAATGGTTAGCGACATCAGAAATGGTCAAGCGGTAAGAACGGAGAGTTTGGACAATCATATTTATGTCATGATTACGAGCGATTTGAGCCTGAGTCATGGCTTCAAGCATCTTTTCATAATTGATTGGTTCATCATTTTGTTGCGATTGGACATGAAAAGATGAATTGTTATTTTGGAAGTTGTGATGAAATTGTGAGTCCGTCAGATTTTGTGATTGTTGCTTGGACTCACGCATACTCATTTTCAAGATTGATGGTTCTCTATTGTGAACTAGTGGACTGAGTATGAATCTTGAAAATATTATGGACAAGGTGGATAAAGAGAACAAGTTGGTTGAAAATTGGACTCAAGGGAGGTGAATCCCCATTGACTCTGCGAAGAGTTGAAATTATTCTGAAAATTATGGTTATAAGATTGGGGGCATGGGTTGTATTGATTCGGATAAGACCAATCCGGCACACTAGGTTGGTTAAAGCTATGATATGCCAGATTGGTAATATCCGAAAAAGAGGTTGGTGTGTAATATGGATTACAATTAAAATTGGAAAAAATATTGTTATAAATCATATCACACAATAAAACACAAACAAAGAAAAAACAAACAAATAAGCAAAAAAATAAAAGAAAAAAATCTAAACTAAGTTAAGATAGACCTTAGACCTAGATGACTCCTAACTGGTTAGACTGTCCACGGGGGATATATTGCTGAATCTGACCACAAGTTAATTTGTCAGGTACGGGCAAGATTGGTGGGAGGTATCCGCGCAGAAGGGACGGGCCTAATTAAGCCAAACCACCAGCCTTCGGGGTTTCTCTCCTCAATTCCCAACCTTAGTCACCGATTTGGCAAGAGTCAGATTCAAATCAACTCCCCCTTAGGTCAGTCTCCTATTTGAGTCTGAGATATCCCTAGGGCCAACATCTACTCAGTTTTAGTTAGGCTTGGGTTAGTGAGTGAGGAGATTGTTTGTGGGCTAAGGGAGGGTAATGACTTCCCTACCTTATCTTATTTATAGGACAAGCCCTTAAATCAATTTAGTACAGTGTACAAGAAAAGCAACACATAAGCAATGTAAACAATCCAAAAGTATTCTTATACTAGATGCTATGCACACGTACCTTTGCTCTAGCACTCTTCAACATTAATGTAAAATGTAAACCAATTAGACACGTGCCTAAATACAAGTCTAAACCGTTTTTAGCATTTAACAAAAATCATTTTACTGTTGTGTTAGAAATGTATATACAGTGAGTTAAACAAGGAAATAAATAGCTATAGATATTAAACTTTGCAATTCAGCTAACCTGCAGAAAATATAGGTTAGTAGTTCACTCAGATTATCATAGGAATGTAGCAAATCTGAGGGCTTCTTGGCTCTGCTTTCTTGAGCAGAGTCCAAGGCCACTTATATGTCCACTGCAGCAAAAATTCCTTGTTGTTAAATCTGTACATCAAAAACAAAGAAGAAGGTTAACCAAAAATGTAAACTTTAATGAGAATTACTTACCGTCCCTCCCGGCAACGGCGTCAAAATTTGATTGAGCTTGAACCTGCACACAAAATACAGGATTTCAGAACTTTAAAATAAAGAGTGCAAGTGCTCAATTCTACCGCAATAGCAAGTGGCTATGTGGGTCGTGATCCACAAGGAGGGACTAGCGATGGAAGCTTTTTAGTAAGTTTTCTTTTAAGATACAAAGGATGGTTAAAATCTTCTTTTAGTTCTTGTAAAGAAAAAGAGAAAAATTAGGTAAAAGTTAATTAGGGAGAAAGTGATAGAATGAGAAGATGGAGAAAATAGAAGTGATATGTACAAAGAAAATGAAAGAGTGAGAGATTTGGGTGACTATGGTGTTGGTGATCAACACTGAAAGTTACAAGAAAAGAAAGAAAAACTAAACCTAAAAAACATACTTACCTCTTCGGTGCCTGTTTACCTTTCACCCGTATCGACGATGTACCTTTCTTTGAAGGCAAGCGAAGCATGGCAGATGAGATCTTCCCCGTTCCGATTTACAATATGAAATGAAGGGGCAAGCTATACTACCATAGAAATAGATGTCCATCACCATAAGATATCAACGGCACTTGCAAGGAGAAGGCAACTTCGAGGCTATCGGTTTCATTTGGATCCACAAACACAAAAGAGAAAAGCAAACAAAAACAAGAGTAGAAAAGAAAAGGAAACCTCGATTCGATTCAAATAATAATGGAAGAAAAGATCACTTACACTGGTGTTACCTTCAGTACAAGCTTGCTTTTATTCCTCCATGAAAGTATCCTCTCCTCTCAGTTACATAAATAAAATAAAAATTACATGAAAGAAAATAAAAACCTAAGTTACAAACTACAAATTAGCCTAAGTTCTATTTTCTGCTTGGTCCCTCTCTCCTTTAAGATTGCAGGTATTTATAAGAGAAATGCAGAGGGTAGAGGAGTATGAAGATAAGGAAAGCTGGCTATTTCTGAATTTGAATCCTCCCCTTATCTCTAAACTTGATTTGATGTGGATATTCTGTTCTAATATGCAGCTTATTGGCGTATTGATTGTTAAATATAACTCATCAAATGATAGAATTAGAAATAATGATCAACTTAAAAGTTTTAGCCCATTAAGTACTCTTTCTAGATCATCTTGAATTATCAGATTTGAATTCCGGTAGTGAAAGTTATGATTCAAATACTAAAATGTATCCAGCCAGAATCTGAGTCAGAATTGCTTCATCTCATCCGTTGATCTTCTCTCTATCCATTTATCCCTTTAGATTTGAACTCTGTATTTGACGTTATCCTTGGTTGATCTTTAGCTTTAACTACCTGATTCACCAAAAACTGAATTTAACTAACTAAATTTGGGATCATCCTCCTCTAACCAAATAGATCTAGTTAAATCTGAATTTAACTGATATTTATTTGATTTTATCTTCTTTCTCCTCATGATTATTTTATGCATAATAGACATTTAAGACAAGGAATTTAGAAGATTTATTACATGACAAATATGGAATGTAATAAAGAATAATGTAATAAATGTGTGCAATCAATACAAATGTGATCAAATAATTCCCAAGCATATAACAATATAAACACAAATATATCAAGCAAGCAATGATATGAGCAATAAGCATAAGCAAGATATAAAGACAAGTGAGAGATAGAGAGAGAGCAATCGCAAACACGGGAGATTTGTTTTAAGGTTCGAGCACATTTGCCCACGTCCCCGCCTTTAACACTATGAAGGATTTTCACTAAAAATCGATCCCACCGGATCACTCAGTGCCGCAACACCTATAAGCGAGTTCACACTAGAACTCCTTTGGACTCTCTAGTCCCTCTCTTGTTCCCGTAAGAATAAATACACGCAAGAATGCAAGCTTGCCGAGGCCGCACCTCTACCCGAGTTCTCACTAGAACCCGAAACAACGCGAACCCGCAAGTTCGCCTCCTCAAAGTACAAGAAAGAACACTTAGTGATCTAAACACTTTGATCACCTAAAATCACTCTCACAACAACTCTCCTATAGGATAGATATATCAATGGAAAGCTCAAGTATGTGTGAGAAAAACTAGGATTGAATTTGTGGTAGAAAACACAAGAAATCACTTTTGAAAACTCTTGATAAACTCTCATTTTGATTTGGAAATATCGGCTCTAAAACTTGTGGAGAAAACCACTGAAATAGGTATGCAAGACTAGCCCAAAAACTCTCTTCAAATCTTGTAGAAAACAGCCCAAGGGTGCCCCAATTTATAGGCTAACAAAAACTAACCGTTGGGTCCAAATCAGCAGTCTACACTACTGTCGGTCGACCGCCAACGGTCGATTTTTCGACCGTTGGAAGGTCGGTCGACCGGCCGGTCGACCGCCTTCAGGGAAATGGCCTAGTGGTCGACCGCCCCATTTCACCGAGCCATTTTCAGAGACAGACACTCTCTGGCGGTCGACCGTGCGGTCGACGGGCCCTGGCCGTGCACGTTTTATGCACGTCGGTCGACTGCCCGGTCGACCGACCCCTAGCTCGTCGACTGGCAGAAGGCCAAAATAGTATTTTTTAGGGATTAAAAGTTTGTCATTTTTCCATCAATAAAATCTTATAAAATCTCTAAAAATTTATAAAAATAAGTTCAGTAATATACTTTGATATACAAACATGTTAGAGTAAAAATCAAAATATGTTACACACATTTTGAACTATTTTTGTAACTTAGAAATTTTGCCTTAAAACAAAAATCGTATTTTTCCAAATTAATTTTTCAAAACTTCTCCAAATACAAAAACAAGATATAAAGCTTGGTGTGTATGGATATGATCCACTACACATATATGATGAAATATCTATGTTTTTGACATTAAGCTCTAAAATAGTTTGGATAAAACACATGTATATATGAAACTTCAAAAACCAAAACGGTATTTTTTTAAAATGAAAACTTTTTTATAAAAACTCATCTAAATCTTGTGTGTGAGTGTATATGATACTTGAGAAATCCACCAATTAATCCCTTTACATTTTATCTAAAAACAAATCTTACTAAAAACAAACCTAGACACAAGTCTTCTCTTGAAAATTTTCTTCTCCTTCTTGACTTGGTCCAAACATGATCCAACGAGCTAGACTTCTCTTGAGTACTTGATGTGTTCTTGATGCACAAGCTCTTGAATCAACACGTGCTAGCTCCAAAACTTGACTTGAAATCCTTTGTTGAAGCTAAACACCTACTAAGATCTTGATCACGAATCTGAGACTAATTAAACACAAGATCATTAGTACTATAACTATATGAGTTAATCATCATCAAAACTAGAGTGATGGGCCTTTGGGCCAACAATCTCCCCCTTTTTGATGATGACAAAACTCATGGAGTTATATATGCATGGATTAAAGTCAAGCTTCATAGAAGCTCCCCCTTAACTCATGCATATACATATACATATATATACATATTATATACACACACACACACACACACATATATATATATTATCAATGAAGTACATGAAACTAAACAAATATATGCATCAACAAGGTGAGAGAAACATGCAAACATCTAAAATTCTTTTCCCAAAAACTTTCTTCCCCTTTTGTTTAAACTACAAAAACATTTCCCATTTTGTAAAACATAAGATGCATAAACTCAATATAGGCAAAAACACAAATATGCATATATAAACTCAAAATCTTTCTTCCCTTTTTTGTCAATCATCAACAAAAGAGTAAAATAAAACAAATCAATAATAAGGATATATATGTGATATGCATTCATGAAGAGGAAGACGCTAAGTTAGCTTCCCTACATACATGCATTACATGAAGAAGGGATGACAAGCCCTAACTCACATAACACATAATATACAATGCATAAGTGGAGATGTTAAGCTCCCCTACACACGTGTTTCACATAAAGAAGAGATATCAAGCTCCTCAATATAGGATACACTCAACGTGAATCTATATATAGAAGAGATGTTAAGCTCCCCTTGCATATAGACAATACATATCAAAACACTTTTAACATAAATTTTGATAATACTTTAAATAAATTTTGAGGTACCATTTGTAAATATTTTAAGATACCAATTGTAAATGAATAATACGAATTTTGAATTTTTTTCTTAAATCAACAAATCAATTTTAGATATCATAAGATTTTGATACCATATGAAATAGGAAATTTGTGATACCATTGAAATTGAAACATTTGTACATTTTGATATCAATGAAAGAAAACATTTTATTATTTTGATACTAATGAAATTTAGATTAAATTTTGATACCAATTGAAATATATGATAAATTTTTATACCAAATAGGTAAAACATATTGATACCAAATAAATTTAAACCCAATTAGAAATAGAAACATATTGATACCAATTGAAGTATATTGTAAATTTTGATATCAATAAAAAACCATCAAATTGCAAATAATGCATAAGCTTATTAAAGTACCAATTGAGATACCAATTGAAAATCAAGATTTAAATCAAGCTTAGAATAAACATACTTTGTGCTTTAAACATGTAAATATCTTGTAATTCAAGAAAATCAAATCATATATATGTATGAAAATGAAAATAGCAATAGAAATTGATATTATTTGAAATTTAAAGCATACATATATAGAAACAAATTATGAATATACAAAAAAATGTCAATTGTGATACCAATTGAAATTATGATGAGAAGCAAGTGTATAACTCATAAAGATTCACTCTTATCATGCACATGATAAAAAGTTTTTCAATAAGGCTCACAAGGCATGGTCGCTCATCCGTCCGCCCTTTAAGGGTTGGTAGGGTTTTCAAAAATAAGAGTTTGAAAATAATTTAGTATAGTTGAAAACTCTATGAATTTGAAGAATAAATAACTAGTGTGAAGTAATTTTTGAAAAACTAATTAAAGATCCTTCAAACATGAAATCAAATCATATATATCTCATGAATCATACCAAATACATAAGAGTTGACACTCGAAATCGATAAGGCTCATAAAAGTGCTCATGAAATAAAGTCATGAGTAAACAAAGATATAGTGTGAGTGTACAAGAATCATGTAATTAGCCTTTTCATGAAAATAGTCAATGGGGCTCAAAACATCAAACATGTGAAAATCATGAAAATTCTTTTTTTTTATTAAACAAATATGAAACTCATAAAAATTTATTTTTCATTAAAAACAACCTTCTAGGCATATGTATGTGTTTATCCAAAACTAACAATATGCATACATATTCTAAACACAAAAGAGTCCATAATGGTATTTGCATGAAGGCAAGTGACCAAGGGTATACATGTATATCTGTTAGTTTTAAATAAATATAACATATACATGAAACAAAACATACATAGGAATAGGGCAAACAAGTTAAAATGTATGAATCATCAAAACTAGGCTATACATGTACATGTAATGAGTACAAATGAGCAATGAAGTACAAACATATATGAATCAAATGTTGCTCACTACTTATACAAATATAGATACACGTTTTGACAAAAACTACATCTAAACAAGTATTTGCCATATGAAGCACAAAATCAAGAACATGCTAAAAATTATCAAATAGTAAAAGCATGTAACTAAAATAGGAGTTTAGAGATAGGTACCAAACCATAAGAACTATACTCCAAATCTCCAAAACATGGTGGTCGTCCCACCAAACTTCCTTGATAGCAATGCATCAATATGTGTGTCCATCTATTCCATGTGCATTCACCACCAAGGCACCAACTCTCTCACGTCATGTGAGAGCCCGCACCTACATCAAATACAAAAGTGGGAATTTTGGTACACATTTTCTTTGGGTCTACGGGGGTTAGCATTGTAAGGAACCCAAAGATTCTTGTTAGCAAAATTTAAAGAATTAATTCTATCATAAAAAAATTTTGCCAAATGGCCTTTGCGGCCGCAATGTGTACATTTGTACATTCTAGGATGCATATGTGTATGAGTGTGATCATGACGTACAAAGTGTGCATATGCATATTGTGGGTGATGTGCATGAACATGTGGAGCTTGTTTCTTTTGAAACAAGGTTTCCAATCTATTATGATTAAATGCACAATTGCTCAAAGTTGAGCTCAAACAATCAATTCTATTTTTCAAAAATTTTATTTCATTTTTATCAATGGTAGTGGCATGAAAAGCATGATCAACAATCTTTTTCTTTTTAGGAACATTTTTCTTTTATTTTAAAATAATTTTTCTTTTCAAAGATGTGTTTTCATTCAAAGCAATTTCTTTTTCTTTTTCCACCAAAATAATTTTATTTTTCAAAGAAGTATTTCCTTCACAAAGATCATTCAATTTAGAAGTTAAGGAAATATTGTCCTTTTTCAACAAATCATTTTCTTTTGAAATGCATTCCAATTTTGTTTGAAAAGAATCTTTTTCTTTTAACAAGGAATCAAATTTATTTTCATTTTCTTATTTTTCTTTTTAAGCATGTCATACTTTTCAAGGAGTTGTTGACAAAAAGATGCAAGTCCATTATAAGGCATATCAATCTCCTCTTCTAACTCGGATTTGGAGTTTACCTCAAGGTGGTTATCCCCTTTGACCATGTAGCATACGTTGGAAGCCTCACTTTCAACATCCGAGTCGCTCCCCACATAGTATTGCTCTTGTTCGTCAAGGGAGACAATGGTGTTCCATACTACAAAAGCTGAATCCAGATTAGAAACCCTAAATAAATATTCATCATTTAGGGTTGACTTCAAAGCATGGATGGCTTTTGAGTTAGCATCAATATACTTGCTATTATTAAAGTATGAATCCTTAATGATAGTAAGATAAACATGAATACCTAGGCCTTTGAGGTACAAAGACATCTTAACTTTCCAAATTTGATGTTAAGAATGTCAAAAGTGGGAGGTGACATGAAATCCGTGTGTGTGTGTGTGTGTGTAAATATTGTGATTAGTTATAAATGAGGATCTTTAACTCAAGGTGGTTGGCCCAAATCAAGAGCACTTGGCTCTGATACCAATTGAAATCACTTAGAGGGGAGGTGAATAGGTGACTAGCTAATCTAATGGTGAATTAATGCGGAATAAAAACTATTTATGCAAACTAAAAATTTTTAAGCTAAACACACCAAGTATAACACAAGAGTGTAGCCGGATTCCCCGTGAAGGGCTCTCGACTAACTCCTCAAGATTCCTCTAGATAAGAGTTGAGGTGCCGCTTTGGCTCTCTTGGTTGAATACAAGTGTGAGCAAACAATCCCCAAGCATACAACAATATAAACACAAATATATCAAGCAAGCAAAGATATGAGCAATAAGCATAAGTAAGATATAAAGACAAGTGAGAGATAGAGAGAGATCAATCGCAAACACGGGAGATTTATTTCGAGGTTCGAGCACACTTGCTCTACGTCCCCGCCTTCAACACTATGAAGGATTTCTACTAAAAATCGATCCCACTGGATCACTCGGTGTTGCAATACCTACAAGCGAGTTCACACTAGAACTCCTTTGGATTCTCTAGTCCCTTTTTATTCTCGTAAGAACAAACACACGCAAGCACGTAAGCTTGCCGAGGCCGCACCTCTACACCGAGTTCTCACTAGAACCCGAAACAACGCGAACCCGCAAGTCCACCTCCTCAAATTACAAGAAAAAATACTTGGTGATCTAAACACTTTGATCACCTAAAATCACTCTCACAATAACTCTCCTATAGGATAGATATATCAATGGAAAGCTAAAGTATGTGTGAGAAACACTAGGATTGAATTTGTGGTGGAAAACACAAGAAATCACTTTTGAAAACTCTTGATAAACTCTCGTTTTGATTTAAAATATTGGCTCTAAAACTTGTGGAGAAAACCACTGAAATAGGTATGCAAGACTAACCCAAAAACTCAAATCTTGTAGAAAACAGCCCAAGGGAGCCTAATTTATAGGCTAACAAAAACTAACTATTGGGGTCCAAATCAGCAGTCTGCACTGTTGTCGGTCGACCGCCAACGGTCGATTTTTTGACCGTTGGGAAGGTCGGTCGACCGACAGGTCGACCGCCTTCAGGGCAATGGCCTAGCGGTCGACTGCCCGGTCGACCGGGCCATTTCCACAGAGCAGACACTCTCTGGCGGTCGACCATGCGGTCGACCGGCCCTGGCCGTGCACGTTTTATGCACGTCGATTGACCGCTCGGTCGATCGACCCCTGGCTCGGTCAACCGTGCGGTCGACCGGCAGAAGGCCAAAACAGTATTTTTTAGGGATTAAAAGTTATCATTTTTCCTTCAATAAAATCTCTAAAAATCTACAAGAATATGTTCAGTAATATACTTTGATATACAAATATGTTAGAGTAAAAATCAAAACATGTTACACACATTTTGAACTATTTCTGTAACTTAGAAATTTTGCCTTAAAACAAAAACCGTACTTTTCCAAATTGATTTTTCAAAACTTCTCCAAATATAAAAACAAGATATAAAGCATGGTGTGTATGGATATGATCCACTACACATATATGATGAAATATCTTTGTATTTGACGTTAAGTTCTAAAATAATTTTGGTTAAAAACACACATATATATATATATATATATATGAAACTCCAAAAACCAAAACGGTATTTTTCCAAAATGAAAACTCTTTTATATTTTTCCAAAATGAAAACTCTTTTATAAAAACTCATCTAAATCATGTGTGTGAGTGTATATGATACTTGAGCAATCCATCAACTAATCTATCCTTTACATTTTATCTAAAAATAAATCTTACTAAAAACAAACCTTGACACAAGTCTTCTCTTGAAAGTCTTCTCTTGAAAATCTTCATCTCCTTCTTGACTTGGTCCAAACATGATTAATCAGCTAGACTCCTCTTGATTACTTGATGTGGTCTTGATGCACAAGCTCTTGAATCAACAAGTGCTAGCTCCAAAACTTGACTTGAAATCCTTTGTTGAAGCTAAACACCTACTAAGATCTTGATCACGAATTTGAGACTAATTAAACACAAGATCATTAGTACTATAACTACATGAGTTAATCATCATCAAAACTAGAGTGATGGACCTTTGGGCCAACAAATCAGTCCTCACCGAGCACCCCTGCGAAGCATCATGGAAAATCTCAAAGCAATCAAAAGGATATCAAAATGGGCTTCAGAGATGAGATCTTACAGATTCAGTTATGAGCCAAGGGCCACTATCAAAGGTCAGGTCTTGGCCAACTTCATCGCTGGCTTCACCTTGGGAACCACGGAGCACGCTGGCCAACTCGAATGATGGATCTTGAACATAGACGGAGCTTCAAACAGCAATGGGGTCCATCGGAATTGTCCTCACCACCCCGAAAGGATCCATCATCAAACAGTCCTTTACACTAGGCTTCCCTGCGTCCAACAATAAAGCTAAATACGAGGTTGTCCTAGCCGGGCTCCGAGCGGCTATCACCCTCGGGGTCACTGGGCTCGAGTTTTACTGTGACTCCTCGCTGGTAGTCAACCAAGCCAGCGGTGAGTACGTCATAAGAGATTCTCGAATGGCAGAGTACCTACAACTGGTTCTCACCTGAAGTCCAAAATCCCCCGATGCGACTTCAAGTGGGCCTCCAGGTCCGAAAGCAACCATGCCGACTCACTAGCCAACTTGGGGCAGCCACAGAGTTTCAGTTCAGACACAAAATCTCCGTCAAACACATCACTAATCTGAGTGTTCGACAACTGTCACGCCCCGCAATCATAATACTCATAATAAGGGTACGTGACGAGAGCCAGCGACGTATTTTTTAAAACAAATACGTTAAGCCTCAGTACATTGATTCAAAATAAAACAAGATTTATTCGTTATTCCAGCTAGAAGAAATCAAGTACATAATGTCACCAAAAGTCTCACTTATTACAACATAACGAATCATAGAAAATACGACAATAAAAGTCTCTCACATATGAAAAAGAAGGATCTGTCTACTGAAGATCAGCAAGGTGCTCGAAGTACTCCTGCTCCTGCAGAGTCTCTGGATCAAAACCTGAGTAAGCAACTCAGGGTCGTCAATAGCGACCTAAATAAATGATAAAAAGAGGGGAATATAAAAATAACATGTAAAATCTAACGACAACATGCATAGCTAATATAGTTTTCTTTCTAGTAATTAGCATATCAGAATCATGTTAAAGTTCAGTAATATACACCACATAACCATTTATAAACTATAATTTATCCAGATGAGGTAAAGTTGTCAATATATCTATGTAAGTTTATTCTCAATGTCTTATTGTTTGAAATTGATAATTGGAGACGAAAATTTGTTTTTAGGTGGGTTTCGTACATACCCGGAACTACGGCCCAATCACCTGGCGCTGAATCAGGTCCTGCCGCTAGGTAGTCAATATCAATAACAATAACAATGTGTCAATAACGATAACAATGTGAACAATACGGGATGTCAGTCATCCCCCGGAACCCTGCAGTGGAACCGTATTTCGGCTGCGCAACCTATATCCTAAGTCCACCCAAAATACCAACACCGTCTCCTTTATCAATTTCCCCATCTCCAGTTATAAGTTATCAATGATTATGTCATCTAAGTTGCTGGGTATGATCAATAACAATAACAATGACGTATGTGACAATGAAAAATGTCTTACCCAGTGACAATAGTAAAATAATCTTTTTTTCTTTTTTTTCCTTCAATATTCTCATGATCCAATATCATATAATCCCTCCTAGGATGTAGTCAATATATAATAGAGAATTCAGTATCACCTTCCTTTTCTGCAATTTCCAATAATTTCAATTACTTTTTTGAATAATTTTCAATAATTAACAATTTCACAATTATAAAAATTTCTACTTCTATTGAGTATTCAATAACTTTCAATCAAAAATAATTTAGAGATTTCAGAAAAAACAAACATCTAATTATGCAATATTGATATTTGGAATCTTACACATTTCTGAGCAATTTCTAAGTTCTGGGATTTTAACAATAAGTTTATTAGATCAACCATTCAATAATAGCAACAATAAATATCCTAAAATAAACAAAATGATATATATACAAAATATAGTGAGTGAAAGAACACTCACCTGGGCTACCACGCGTCCAAGCACAAATCGGAGAAATCTACATTAATATATATTCGAATTAGAAATAATCGAACTTTCATATATCGACTTTCACATGAAATATTCTATTTATTTAGTATTTTAAATCATGTGTGGACAATCCAGATCTTTAAATAAGGTTGCATAATGAAGTATAAAGTTTATGAGATTTTCAGATTTTATTTACTGCTTTTTATGTGTTTTAAATGGTTTAAAACATGAAATTTTCTTAACGGGCCTGAAATTAGAATAGCGGGTTTCAATCTTTAAATGCAGTGGTTCAGCCCCATATGAGCTGCAAATTACTCCAAAATTTTTATGTAGATGATAGAAGTTATCTATATATTTATCACTATTTTTATTTATTTTTTTCCATTTTTTATCTAGATAAAAAAATTGTTTTTTCAAAACTAATAGGGTCTGTTGCTATAATTGGGTCGGATTAAATGAATTAGGCTTCCTTTATTCTCTGTTTTTCTGTTGTTTTCTGGCCTGGCCCATTGGCCAGGCCCAGTTTCTGTTTTTTTTTTTCCTGGGATTGGGTGTCTTATTCTTTTTTTTTTTCCGGACCTTGGCCTGGCCCATGGAGCCAGGCCAAGGGCTTGCTCTCGGGCCTGGCCGAGAGCAGGCCAAGGAAAAATGTTTTTTTTTTCCTGCAAGAACCCGGCCCAGTGGCTGCCCAGGCCACTGGGCTGGGCAACCGGGTGCGGGTCTGCACCTGGGTCGGGTGCAGACCCGGCTGCACAGACCCGGTGGGTCTGTGCAACCACAGCTGCTCTCGGCCTTTGGCCGAGAGCAGTTGCTCTCTGTTTTTTTTCCCTTTTTTTTATCTTTATTTACAAACATGAATACATACCAATATATATATATATACATATATAAATAAATTCCAATCTTTCTAACTTTTGTTTTCCATAAATAATACCTTGATAAATTACCCTAATTTCTCTGTGAAAGGAAATTTAGTTATTTAGGGATTTATTTAAGATGCAATTATTTAATCCAAATACCTTTCTTTTTTTTTCTTCTAATTTGGGATAATAAATCATTAATTATTTGGGTTTTAATTAAGCAAGGGTGTTACATTAATGATTCCTAGAAAATAAATCTACGCATGGCAATTTAAATATTTTTTTTTGTGGATATATTTTTTTTCTACAATTTATTTTATTTGCATATTTATATATTAGATAAAATTAAAGTCCATTACAAAGAGAAATACAAGCATGACATACCATAAATTTATATTTCATTTAATTACTCAATCTTGGGAAAATTTACATTTTATAAGATGATTCTCAGACATGATAGATTATTAGACCTAGTTTAACAACTTAATCTAGATAGGGATAATAAAAAAAAATCTAACTTCGTAAATTTGTTTAAAAAAACTACTTGGATAGATCTGGATAGATTTCTCCTTCGTCTGCTCCTCATCTCCAACTGCTTCTCAACCTCCAAGCGGTCCTTCCGTCACGATCACGATCAGTTTCAGAATAGTGAAGGGATGAGGACGAAAGATGATTTCTATCTAAAACTATCGCTCTTTCTTTTTCTTTTTTTTTCTGTCGTAAAGAAATAGAATAAAGGTTACGGTAATATATTGAGATAGAATCTTTTAGGTTAGGATTTTTAGGGATCAGTTGGTTAGGATAAAATCTAGGTTGTTAAGATAAGAGATCCCGAAATATCTCTTGATCTTTCAGTTAGAGATTCAAATTTTAAACTTCTGACTTTGGGTTATTTAAAATAATTTAGCTCTTCTTTTTAACCATACGCCAAAGTGGCATCATGGTTTAGGCATTTGAATTTGTTATAAAGGTTCGAAACTTGACATAGACTTGTATATATATAATTATTTATTTATCATTATTATATTTATTTATTTATTTATTTATTTTTAGAACAAAAGTATTACATTCTACCCACCTAATAAGAAAATTTCGTCCTCGAAATTCAAATAAGGCAGGGAATGGTAAAGAATCAAAAATCAAGAGAGAACACAAACAAGCTTCCACATCGCCTCGTTGGGACACCACGATTCCGCTGCGTGCTCTGATCTCTACTACCAGCTCAACGGGGAGCGATCAACTCAGGGGATAAAAGCAGAGAAAATAGAAACGGAAGAAACGATAAGAATCAAGATAGGAACAAGATTACTTTAAAAGAAGAGATGCAATCAGAGAGATCGAAAGATCAAAGAGATAGATTTTTCAAAGGGAGGACAATCAATTCCAAGTGGACTCAATATCATTGTATGAATCCTACATGTATATTGCAGTGTAATTATAACTCGTTCAAGTTACCAGTAAGAATCAAATTCGTTTTATGTCGAACCTGGCTCTGATACCAAAAAAACCCTGTCACGCCCCGCAATCATAATACTCATAATAAGGGTACGTGACGAGAGCCGGCGACGTAATTTTTAAAACAAATACGTTAAGCCTCAGTACATTGATTCAAAATAAAACAAGATTTATTCGTTATTCCAGCTAGAAAAAATCAAGTACATAATGTCACCAAAAGTCTCACTTATTACAACATAACGAATCATAGAAAATACGACAATAAAAGTCTCTCACATATGAAAAAGAAGGATCTGTCTACTGAAGATCAGCAAGGTGCTCGAAGTACTCCTGCTCCTGCAGAGTCTCTGGATCAAAACCTGAGTAAGCAACTCAGGGTCGTCAATAGCGACCTAAATAAATGATAAAAAGAGGGGAATATAAAAATAATATGTAAAATCTAACGACAACATGCATAGCTAATATAGTTTTCTTTCTAGTAATTAGCATATCAGAACATGTTAAAGTTCAGTAATATACACCACATAACCATTTATAAACTATAATTTATCCAGATGAGGTAAAGTTGTCAATATATCTGTGTAAGTTTATTCTCAATGTCTTATTGTTTGAAATTGATAATTGGAGACGAAAATTTGTGTTTTAGGTGGGTTCCGTACATACCCGGAACTACGGCCCAATCACCTGGCGCTGAACCAGGTCCTACCGCTAGGTAGTCAATATCAATAACAATAACAATGTGTCAATAACGATAACAATGTGAACAATACGGGATGTCAGTCATCCCCCGGAACCCTGCAGTGGAACCGTATTTCGGCTGCGCAACCTATATCCTAAGTCCACCCAAAATACCAACACCGTCTCCTTTATCAATTTCCCCATCCCCAGTTATAAGTTATCAATGATTATGTCATCTAAGTTGCTGGGTATGATCTGTTGGCCCAAGAGGTTACACTCTCCAATTGTTTTGTGTTTTGATGATGACAAACCAAATTAGAGCTATTTGGTACTAACAAGTTTGTTAAGATGAGTTTCAGGTTTTGTACCATGTTTAGAGACCATTTGCTTAGCTATTGCAAGAACTTCTAAGTTCCACCAAGCAAGGAAGGCAAATTGCACATCAAGGAAGGATCATAGAAGAGAAGGCACTAGCAAGGCATTGGATGGCTCAAAGACTTGAAGATAGCTCAAGAAGTCTTCATGTAATTTGTTTTTCAGTTTATAGTATGTTAAAGAATAGTGGATAGGTTTGAAGCTCTATCACACACGTTTTTGCGCACATGCTCATTTCAAAATAATTTCTTATAAATTATACAAAAATATTTTGCATACAAGTTTTTGCCTACAAATACATCTTTATATTTTATACTATTCCCTGTTCAAAAGTATTTTTGTTAAAATCAAAATCCTCTTTGTTTTCTTTCTTAAAATTGATTTTTGACCTGATCCGGTCGACCGGGACAGTCGACCGAGTCTGTGTCAGTCTGGTCCGGTCGACCGGACCAGTCGACCGCAATTCTGGCAGAGGCACGTATCAGTGTGCATGTCTGCCAGTCGACCGGGGCAGTCGACCGAGATATTGTTTTTGCTCACAGGTTGTTTCAGTCGACCGGGTCGGTCGACCGCTGGCCTATAACGGTCAAATTTTTGATCTACCGGTCAACCGGCCCAGTCGACCGATGTGTCCGTTGAACAGTAACGGGCAGATTTTTAGTGAGCTGTTTATTTTTGTCTTTTGTGTTTAAAAATTCGTTTAAGGATATATTTTGATTTAATTACCTCCTAAACATCAGTAATTATGTTTTATCCCTAAACCCTAGCCCTCTCCTATAAATAGGGGTGTTTGGGGAGAGATTTGGAACAACAATTTTTGCTAGAAAATTCAAAAGTTTAAGGCTTTCAAAAGAGACTTGTTTCTTGGTTTTTGTGCTGAATTTCTCACTGATTTTCTGAAGGGTTTTCAAATACTCTCTGATTTAATTTTCTTTCTTCACCTACAACAAGAGCTTCATTCCTACTCAATATTCTCTAAGGACCTTTGTAAGGGAAGAGATATTTGAAAGAGAGAGTTTGTGGTCTTTTGACTACCAAGGAAATTACTTGTTCTTGAGATTGTAGAAGTTGGGTACTCCATTGTATTTGAGATCTTTGTGATAGTGGAAGTGGTCGGAATCCTTCTGGGGAAGGCGGGGAGTAGAGCTGGGTGCTCGAACCTCGATAACATATCCTTGTGTTTGCGATTGGTTTACATTCTTGCAATTCTTTCTCTACTTTGATTGCACTTATTACTTGCTCATCATATTCATTGTCATACTTACTTGCTTGCATTCATCTTGTGATTCTTGTTTGTAATTGTTGTAGCTTTAAATTTTTATTTGCCCTTTGATTAGCATTGTCACCTATTCACCCCCCCCTCTAGGTGACTTTTCAATTGGTATCAGAGCTTGGACTCTAGGTTTGGCTTAACATCCATAGAGAGATCCTTAAAATATTGCTAATCAACATTTTCATTTCATTCATTCATCACTAGTAAACATGGCCGACAACATTAAATCCCCACCTAAATTTGATGGCCTCAATTTCCCAATTTGGAAGGTTAGGATGACTATATTTTTGCAATCATTGGGTAGCTTAGTAGCCAAGTCCTTGACCAAACCCTATGAAGCACCCGATGGTGATGAGAGCACTTGGACCGACCTTGACTTTAAACTATATGAGGCTAACTCCAAGGCCCAAAACTCCCTATTGACCGCCTTGAATGAGGATGACCTTACACGGGTAATTCATTGCCAATCCGCCTATGAGATTTGGCAACACTTATTGGTCACACACGAGGGGACTTCACAAGTCAAGAGAGCTAAGATAGATCTCTTGAGGTCCCAATATGAGTCATTTAAAATGCTTGATGATGAGTCTATTGATAGTATGGCTACAAGGTTTACTAAAATCACTAATGGTCTTTCTTCCTTAGGTGATGACATCTCCGACGATAAAAAGGTGCGGAAAATAATTCGGGCTCTTCCTTCATCATGGGAGATCAAGGCCACCACCTTGAAGGAGTTGAACGACAAGGACGAGATGGACCTCATTAGTCTCATTGGGAACCTAAAGACCCATGAGATGGAGAAGAAGGCAAGAGAGGAGGTCACTACTTCAAAGAAGAAATCCATAGCCTTCAAGACTTCATCCACCAATGATGACGATGAAGATGACGAAGAAGAAGATGAGGAGCTAACTCTACTTGTGCGGAATGTCAAGAGGTTGTACCGAAAGAACAAGTTCAACTTCCGAAAAAAATTCGAAGGCAAAGAGGAGCGGAAGATCATATGCTATAATTGCCGCAAACCCGGACATATCATGGCGGATTGTCCGGAGTTCAAGAAGAAAATGACTTCCTCCTTCAAGCCAAAGAAGCCGGAGGAGAAGAAAGCCTACAAAGCAACATGGGATTCGGAAAGCGAGTCCGAAGAGGAGGTGGATCAAGCTAATATGTGTTTCATGGCAAACACACCCAAGGTAACTCCTCAATCCCTTGATGATGAAGATGATGATGTAAGTAAGGAAGTTCTAGTGCATGCTTTTGTAAAACTTTCTGAAACTTATGATAACAAGAAACTTGAATGCTTAAAATTACAAAAAGAAGTTGCTTTTCTTAAGAATCAACTTGCCATTGTTTCTAAAGAAAAAGATGATATTTCTTCTAATTTCATTTCCATGCAAAAAGAATTTTGTGCCTACAAGAGTACTTGTAAGGCAAAATCTCCTATTATTGATGAAAAAGAAATTTCCTCTTTTAAATCCAAAATGAATGATTTTGAAAAAGTTTTAAATGATTGTGCTTTCAATACTAAGAAACTTGAGAACATGTTTTCTAAAAGGCACACTTCACATGCTAAAATTTCACAAGATAAAAATTCTCATGCTAGCACCTCTCATGCTCATGCTCACAATGCTCATGCTCACAAATCACACACCAATTATGCTTTTAAATATGGTAGAGTATATAGATGCACATATTGTGGTAAAAATGAACATTTAGCTAAGTTTTGCTATGATCAACTAAATAGAACAAATAATCTTGTTTGGGTTCATGACACTAACCCTAGAGGACCCAAGAAAATGTGGGTACCAAAATCAAGTCTTAAATTGTTTGATGTAGGTACACACCAAAGCTCCAAGACGTAGGGAGCGGTGGTACCTTGATAGTGGTTGTTCAAGACACATGACATGGGACATCAACAACTTCACAACCCTATCAAGGTACATGGAAGGTGGCACCGTCACCTTCGGGACGACTCCAAAGGAACTATCATCGGTATAGGTAACATTCAAATTGGTGCATCTCCTATTATTGAGAATGTTGTTTTAGTAGATGGTTTAAAACATAATTTGCTTAGCATTAGTCAACTTTGTGATCGTGGACTTAAAGTTGTTTTTGATGATACTTCTTGTAAGATTTTTGATGTTAAATCCGATGTTTGTATTCTCACCGGTTTTCGTGATAATAATGTTTATATTATTGACATGCTTAATTTAGATTGTTCTACTAAATGCTTAAATGCTTTTGATGAAAATTCTTGGCTTTGGCATAGAAGATTAGGACATGCATCTTTTGACCATATTTCTAGGATTAATTCAAAGGAATTGGTGAAGGGTATACCTTGCTTGAATTTTGAGAAAGACCGCATTTGTAGTGCGTGCCAACTTGGGAAACAAACCAAGTCTTCCTTTAAACCAATCAAGGATATCATGTCAACTAGGCCTTTAGAATTAATTCATATGGATCTTTTTGGACCAACTAAAACTAAGAGTTTAAATGGAAGTAGATTTGCATTTGTTTTGGTTGATGATTTCTCCCGTTTTACTTGGGTTTTCTTTTTACAAAATAAAGATCAAATTTTTTCTCATTTTAAAATTTTTCGAAAAAGAGTTGAAAAAGAAAAGGGTTTTCCGATTTTGAGAATAAGGAGTGATAGAGGGGTTAAGTTTGTTAACCAACTCTTCATGACTTATTGTGATGAAAAGGGAATTAAGCATGAAATGTCTTGTCCTAGAACTCCACAACAAAATGGAGTAGTAAAAAGGAAAAATAAAACACTTCAAGAGATGGCTAGGACAATGATAAGTGAATATGACCTCCCTCTATATTTATGGGCCGAGGCCGTAAACACCGCATGCTATATATCGAATCGTATTTATTTGTGCAAAAATTCTTCAAAAACATCATTTGAAATGTATCATTCTAGAAAACCAAATGTTGCATATTTTAAAGTTTTTGGATGCAAGTGTTTTGTTTTGAATACTAAGGACAATTTGGGTAAATTTGATGCTAAGGCTTATGAGGCTATCTTTGTTGGATATTCCTCTACTAGCAAAGCATATAGAGTTTTCATTAGATCTTCTCAAACCATTGAAGAATCCATGCATGTTAAGTTTGAAGAATCTAATGTGTTTGTTGAGAATGTTGTAGAGTTTGAACCATTAGGTGAAGACATGGAGATATTATCCTTGAAGGACTCACCCGCTCAAGAAGAAAAGCTAGATCCTATTGGTGAAGTTCAAGAGGATAAGGAGGAAAGCACTCAACCGCTTCCTAAAGCTTGGAGATACGCTACAAATCATCCTAAGGAGCTCATCTTGGGTGATGCATCTAAAGGAGTCACTACGCGCTCCAAACTCCATGACCTATGTGGTAACTTTGCTTTCATTTCTCATTTTGAACCCAAAGGCATTCTCGAAGCCGAGACGGACCCATATTGGTTGCTTGCCATGCAAGAGGAACTCAATCAATTTGAGCGCAACCAAGTTTGGCACCTTGTTCCCAAGCCCCACGATAGACCAATAATTGGTACTAAGTGGATCTTTAGAAACAAGATGGATGAGTCCGGAAATGTCATTAGGAATAAAGCTAGGTTAGTGGCCCAAGGTTACACTCAAGTTGAGGGAATTGACTTTGAGGAGACATTTGCACCCGTAGCACGGCTTGAAGCCATACGGATGACACTAGCTTTTGCATGTTTTAAAAATTTTAAACTCTTTCAAATGGATGTAAAAAGTCCATTTTTAAATGGTTTTATTAATGAAGAAGTTTATGTTTCTCAACCTCCCGGTTTTGTTGATCATGTTCATCCCGATTTTGTTTTTAAACTTGATAAAGCTTTGTATGGATTGAAACAAGCTCCAAGAGCTTGGTATGAAAGGCTTTCTAGTTTTCTCATTTCAAATGATTTTATTAAAGGCAAAGTAGACACAACTCTTTTTACTAAGCATGTTGATAATGATATTTTAATTGTGCAAATTTATGTTGATGATATAATTTTTGGATCTACTAATGAGCTTTTATGCAAGGATTTTGAGAAAGTCATGCAACTTGAATTTGAAATGTCTTCAATGGGTGAGCTAAATTTCTTCCTTGGACTCCAAATCAAGCAATTGCAAGACGGAACCTTCATTAACCAAGCCAAGTACGCAAAGGAGCTAGTAAAGAAGTTTGGGCTAGAAGGATCAAAGGCTTGCAACACTCCAATGGCAACTACAACCAAGCTTGATAAGGACGAACAAGGTAAAAATGTTGATATTAAATTATATAGAAGCATGATAGGAAGTCTTTTATATTTGACGGCAAGTAGGCCGGATATCATGTTTAGTGTGTGTCTTTGTGCTAGATTTCAATCGTGTCCTAAAGAGTCTCATCTTATTGCGGTAAAACGCATTATTCGTTATATTAAGGGCACTATTGGAATGGGTCTTTGGTATCCGAAAACTAGAGATTTTTCAATGACTAGCTATTCGGATGCCGACTATGCGGGTTGTAGAGTAGATAGAAAGAGTACTAGTAGGACATGTCAATTTCTTGGTAATTGTCTTGTTTCATGGTCCTCTAGGAAACAAAATTCCGTAGCTCTCTCAACCGCCGAGGCGGAGTATGTTGCCGCGGGGGCTTGTTGTGCACAAGTCTTTTGGATGAAACACACTCTCCTTGATTTTGATTTGCACTTTGATCATATAAAAATATTTTGTGATAATACTAGTACTATACACATGACCAAAATGCAAATCAACATAGTAAGACCAAGCACATTGAGATTAGATATCACTTTCTTAGAGATCATTTTGAGAAAGGTGATATAGATATTGATTATGTTTCCACGGATTTACAACTAGCCGATATTTTCACTAAACCTCTTGATTTTGCTAGATTTTCGTTTATTTGTGGAGAACTTAATGTTTGTATTATTGAATAGACATGTTTTCATAACCCTTTTTGATGTATGACAAAAAGGGGGAGAATAAGTTTACATGACAAAAATAAGTTCATTTGGTCTTGGTTCCATATGAATTTATATGCTTTAACCTTAAAGATTTGTTTTATGAGTTTTATGTTTATGTATGTATGAGTTTTTGAATTCATGTATTTTGAGAATTCTTGTGTTTTAGTTTTGTGTTTTAGTTGTTTTGGTATTTTTGATATCAAGAGCAATTTTTGTGTTTTATATTAGTTTCAATAATTGGTGCATCATTTCAATTATTGGTATCTAGAGCATATTCTTGTGTTTTATGTATAGCATAATTTGAGGGGGAGTTTTCTCCTCCCTATATTTTTGTCAATAGCCTATTTGTTTTGTCATCATCAAAAAGGGGGAGATTGTTGGCCCAAGAGGTTACACTCTCCAATTGTTTTGTGTTTTGATGATGACAAACCAAATTAGAGCTATTTGGTACTAACAAGTTTGTTAAGATGAGTTTCAGGTTTTGTACCATGTTTAGAGACCATTTGCTTAGCTATTGCAAGAACTTCTAAGTTCCACCAAGCAAGGAAGGCAAATTGCACATCAAGGAAGGATCATAGAAGAGAAGGCACTAGCAAGGCATTGGATGGCTCAAAGACTTGAAGATAGCTCAAGAAGTCTTCATGTAATTTGTTTTTCAGTTTATAGTATGTTAAAGAATAGTGGATAGGTTTGAAGCTCTATCACACACGTTTTTGCGCACATGCTCATTCCAAAATAATTTCTTATAAATTATACAAAAATATTTTGCATACAAGTTTTTGCCTACAAATACATCTTTATATTTTATACTATTCCCTGTTCAAAAGTATTTTTGTTAAAATCAAAATCCTCTTTGTTTTCTTTCCTAAAATTGATTTTTGACCTGATCCGGTCGACCGGGACAGTCGACCGAGTCTGTGTCAGTCTGGTCCGGTCGACCGGACCAGTCGACTGCAGTTCTGGCAGAGGCACGTATCAGTGTGCATGTCTGCCAGTCGACCGGGGCAGTCGACCGAGATATTGTTTTTGCTCACAGGTTGTTTCAGTCGACCGGGTCGGTCGACCGCTGGCCTATAACGGTCAAATTTTTGATCTACCGGTCGACCGGCCCAGTCGACCGATGTGTCCGTTGAACAGTAACGGGCAGATTTTTAGTGAGCTGTTTATTTTTGTCTTTTGTATTTAAAAATTCGTTTAAGGATATATTTTGATTTAATTACCTCCTAAACATCAGTAATTATGTTTTATCCCTAAACCCTAGCCCTCTCCTATAAATAGGGGTGTTTGGGGAGAGATTTGGAACAACAATTTTTGCTAGAAAATTCAAAAGTTTAAGGCTTTCAAAGAGACTTGTTTCTTGGTTTTTGTGCTGAATTTCTCACTGATTTTCTGAAGGGTTTTCAAATACTCTCTGATTTAATTTTCTTTCTTCACCTACAACAAGAGCTTCATTCCTACTCAATATTCTCTAAGGACCTTTGTAAGGGAAGAGATATTTGAAAGAGAGAGTTTGTGGTCTTTTGACTACCAAGAAAATTACTTGTTCTTGAGATTGTAGGAGTTGGGTACTCCATTGTATTTGAGATCTTTGTGATAGTGGAAGTGGTCGGAATCCTTCTGGGGAAGGCGGGGAGTAGAGCTGGGTGCTCGAACCTCGATAACATATCCTTGTGTTTGCGATTGGTTTACATTCTTGCAATTCTTTCTCTACTTTGATTGCACTTATTACTTGCTCATCATATTCATTGTCATACTTACTTACTTGCATTCATCTTGTGATTCTTGTTTGTAATTGTTGTAGCTTTAAATTTTTATTTGCCCTTTGATTAGCATTGTCACCTATTCACCCCCCCCCTCTAGGTGACTTTTCATGATCAATAACAATAACAATGACGTATGTGACAATGAAAAATGTCTTACCCAGTGACAATAGTAACATAATCTTTTTTTCTTTTTTTCCTTCAATATTCTCATGATCCAATATCATATAATCCCTCCTATGATGTAGTCAATATATAATAGAGAATTCAGTATCACCTTCCTTTTCTGCAATTTCCAATAACTTCAATTACTTTTTTGAATAATTTTCAATGATTAACAATTTCACAATTATAAAAATTTCTACTTCTATTGAGTATTTAATAACTTTCAATCAAAAATAATTTAGAGATTTCAGAAAAAACAAACATCTAATTATGCAATATTGATATTTGGAATCTTACACATTTCTGAGCAATTTCTAAGTTCTGGGATTTTAACAATAAGTTTATTAGATCAACCATTCAATAATAGCAACAATAAATATCCTAAAATAAACAAAATGATATATATACAAAATATAGTGAGTGAAAGAACACTCACCTGGGCTACCACGCGTCCAAGCACCAATCGGAGAAATCTACATTAATATATATTTGAATTAGAAATTATCGAACTTTCATATATCGACTTTTACATGAAATATTCTATTTATTTAGTATTTTAAATCATGTGTGGACAATTCAGATCTTTAAATAAGGTTGCATAATGAAGTATAAAGTTTATGAGATTTTCAGATTTTATTTACTGCTTTTTATGTGTTTTAAATGGTTTAAAATATGAAATTTTCTTAACGGGTCTGAAATTAGAATAGCGGGTTCCAATCTTTAAATGCAGTGGTTCAGCCCCATATGAGCTGCAAATTACTCCAAAATTTTTATGTAGATGATAGAAGTTATCTATATATTTATCACTATTTTTATTTATTTTTTTCCATTTTTTATCTAGATAAAAAAAATTGTTTTTTCAAAACTTATAGGGTCTGTTGCTGTAATTGGGTCGGATTAAATGAATTGTGCTTCCTTTATTCTCTGTTTTTCTGTTGTTTTCTGGCCTGGCCCATTGGCCAGGCCCAGTTTCTGTTTTTTTTTTTTGTCTGGGATTGGGTGTCTTATTCTTTTTTTTTTTTCCCGGACCTTGGCCTGGCCCATGGAGCCAGGCCAAGGGCTTGCTCTCGGGCCTGGCCGAGAGCAAGCCAAGGAAAAATGTTTTTTTTTCCTGCAAGAACCCGGCCCAGTGGCTGCCCAGGCCACTGGGCTGGGCAACCGGGTGCGGGTCTGCACCTGGGTCGGGTGCAGACCCGGCTGCACAGACCCGGTGGGTCTGTGCAGCCGCAGCTGCTCTCGGCCTTTGGCCGAGAGCAGTTGCTCTCTGTTTTTTTTTCCCTTTTTTTTATCTTTATTTACAAACATGAATACATACCAATATATATATACATATATAAATAAATTCCAATCTTTCTAACTTTTGTTTTCCATAAATAATACCTTGATAAATTACCCTAATTTCTCTGTGAAAGGAAATTTAGTTATTTAGGGATTTATTTAAGATGCAATTATTTAATCCAAATACCTTTCTTTTTTTTCTTCTAATTTGGGATAATAAATCATTAATTATTTGGGTTTTAATTAAGCAAGGGTGTTACATTAATGATTCCTAGAAAATAAATCTACGCATGGCAATTTAAATATTTTTTTTTGTGGATATTTTTTTTTCTACAATTTATTTTATTTGCATATTTATATATTAGATAAAATTAAAGTCCATTACAAAGAGAAATTCAAGCATGACATACCATAAATTTATATTTCATTTAATTACTCAATCTTGGGAAAATTTACATTTTATAAGAAGATTCTCAGACATGATAGATTATTAGACCTAGTTTAACAACTTAATCTAGATAGGGATAATAAAAAAAAAATCTAACTTCGTAAATTTGTTTAAAAAAACCTACTTGGATAGATCTGGATAGATTTCTCCATCGTCTGCTCCTCGATCTCCAACTGCTTCTCAACCTCCAAGCGGTCCTTCCGTCACGATCACGATCAGTTTCAGAATAGTGAAGGGATGAGGACAAAAGATGATTTCTATCTAAAACTATCGCTCTTTCTTTTTCTTTTTTTTTTCTGTCGTAAAGAAACAGAATAAAGGTTACGGTAATATATTGAGATAGAATCTTTTAGGTTAGGATTTTTAGGGATCAGTTGGTTAGGATAAAATCTAGGTTGTTAAGATAAGAGATCCCGAAATATCTCTTGAGATCTTTCAGTTAGAGATTCAAATTTTAAACTTCTGACTTTGGGTTATTTAAAATAATTTAGCTCTCCTTTTAACCATACGCCAAAGTGGCATCATGGTTTAGGCATTTGAATTTGTTATAAAGGAACGAGGTTCGAAACTTGACATAGACATGTATATATATAATTATTTATTTATCATTATTATATTTATTTATTTATTATTTATTTTTAGAACAAAAGTATTACAACAACCAACCAGAGAGGTCCTACGCCTCATCACTAGGATGGAGGGACACCATCATTGCCTACCTAAAAAACGGGATACTTCCTGATAACAATACGTGGGCAAGGAAGCTCCAATACTTGGCCACCCGGTACATACTTCTTTGGGATATATTATACAAGAAATCCTACTCCAGTCTCCACCCCGACCCGAATCTAAGATGCCTTGGTCTGAAGGAGGTTCAGAAGGTGATGCAGGAAATCCACGAAGGTGGCTATGGGAACTATGCGGGAGGACACTCCCTCACCCACAAGGCCATCAACTAAGGGTACTAGTGGGCCAAGATGTTCGACGACGCTAAGGATTACATAAGAAAATGCTCATAATACCAAATATTCGCTCCAGCATCAAACAGGCCGAGCTCGGAGCTTCATACCTTGCACAACATGTGGCCCTTCATGCAATGGGGACTGGACATAACTGGACCTCCCCCAAGCACAACCCCAGTTGTGTTTCCTACTAGTAGCCACCGATTACTTCACCACATGGATCGAGGCAGTGCAGCTTTCTAAGGTCAGCGAGCAGCAGATTGCTAAGTTTCTCTAACAGAACATAGTATGTCATTTTAAAATCCCCCACATATCATCTCCGACAATGAAACTAATTTCGCCAGCAAGAAAGTGGCCAGTTTATGTGCCAAGTAGAACATCACCCATCAATTTTTCACACCATATTACCCCCAGGGCAATGGCTAGGCTGAAATCAGCAATCGCACCATCCTCAATAATCTATGCAAAAGACTGAACAAAGCAAAAGGCAAATGGGCAGAGAAACTCCCCAGAGTACTACGGGCCTACAGGACCACCAAACGCGTCCCCATTGGAGAAACCCCGTTCTCGCTGGCATAAGGAACGGAGGCTACCATCTCGATCAACATCAACATGCCAATGCTCTGGGTGGAAGGAGTGGTCCCGGTCAAAATGACACCCTTCTTCTTCTGATGCTGGATTATTCAGAGGAAAGGCGACAATAGGCCCAAATCCTCATCGTGGCCTATTAACAGCAAACTCAGGCGGTTCACCACAAGACGATAAAGTCTAGGGAGTTCCAAGTCAGAGACCTAGTCCTGAAACACGTGATTAAGAGCATGCGGCAAAAGGTTCATGGGAAACTAGGACCCAACTGGGAAGGTCCGCACATCGTTATTGCTCGTGGAGGCAACGGATCGTACACCCTGGCCGATCAGGGCGGAAACTAATTCAATAAGTAATGGAACTCTTTTCACTTGAAGCGATATTATGTGTAAGTCATATAACATTCAATGAAAGAATTATGTTCTATTATCTTAATCACATTTCACCAAACTCTGCTATTTGCCCCAAGCATCGAGCACATTCATTACATCCTATACGGGTTTTCACCCTTACGGCGACCCCTCGGAGAGTCTCCTGAAAGATGGAGGCTTACCCATGTCGATCCCTCAGAGCCGGCCTATAATGTGATTGAGGGCCGCCCGAGCAAATCCACAGCCTATATAGGTCTCACCCTAATGGCGACCTCTCAGGGAGTCACCTGAAAGATAGAGGCTTACCTATGTCAATCCCTCGTAGCTAGTCTATAATGTGATATACCCTGAGGGTCGTCCGACCAGATTCACAGCCTATATGGGTCTTCATCCTAACAGTGAAATCTCTGGGAGTTTCCTGAAAGACAGAGGCTCGCCCATGCCGATCCCTCGAAGCCGGCCTATAATGGGATATACCCTAATGGCCACCCGAGTAGATCCATGGCCTATATGGTTCTTCACCTGATGGAGACCTCTTGGGGGTCTCTTGAAAGATGAAGGCTCGCCTGCGTCGATCCCTCGGAGTCAGCCTATAATAGGATAAACCCTAATGGTCTTCCGAGTAGATCCATGGCCTATATAGGTCTTCGCCCTGAAGATGGCCTCTTGGGGAGCCTCCTGTCAGATGCTAGCCTGCGTCGATCCCTCAGAGTCGTCCTATAATGAGATAAACCCTGATGGCCTCCCAAGTAGATCTATAACCTATATGGGTCTTCACCTTGACGGCGACCTCTTGGGGAGTCTCCTAAAAGATGGAGGTTAACCCGCATCGATCCCTCAGATCCAGCCTATATGGGATAAGCCTTGATGATCGCTCGAGCAGATTCATGGCCTACATGGGTTTTCACCCTAACGGCGACCCCTCGGAGAGTCTCCTGAAATATGAAAGTTCGCCCACGTTGGATGCTCAGAGCCAGCCTATAATGGGTACACCCTGATGGCTGCTAGAGTAGGTCAACTACCTATATGGGTTTTCACCCTGACGATGACCCCTCGAGGAGTCTCCTGAAAGATGAAAATATCTTGCGTCGATCCCTCAGAGCTAGCCTATAATGGGATATGCCCTGATGGCTGCCCGAGCAGATCCACAGCCTATATGAGTTTTTTCCCTGATGGTGACCTCTCAGGGAGTCTCTTGAAAGATGGAAACTCGCCTGCGTCGATCCTTCAAAGCTAGCCTATAATGGAATATGCCCTAATGGTCTCCCGAGCAGATCCACAGCCTATATGGGTCTTCACCCTGATGGCAAACCCTTGAGGAGTTTCCTGAAAGATAAAAACTCGCCCACGCCAATCCCTCAGAGCCAACCCATAATAGGATATGCCCTAATGGCTGCCCAAACAGATCCATGACCTATACGAGTTTTTTCCCTGGAGGTGACCCCTTGAGGTGTGTAACGCCCCGATTCCACGGATACGGGGACGTCACTGCAACGTATATACGTAGGTCAGAAGAAGCCCCCACGTATATACGCTAAGCATAAAAGTACAAGCAAGAGTCAGAGTACAACCCAAAGCGTTGTATACAACATATGCCAACATAAAAGTACAGACACAAAGTCATCACAGTGTATGATAAACATTACATATTACATGTATCAGTCATCACAACCAAGTCCAAAGTGAAATATACAATAGAGATACAAAAGGCTCACGAGGAGGATGAAGATCCCGTGAGTCAAAAGAGGAGTCCGGTGCAAGGGACCGAGGCTAGGCTGCCTGCTCGCTAAGGGAAGCTCGATCAACCGTGGACAACTCCACTTCAATCCAGCTTCGGAATCTGAATATGCAAATCCAAGGAATCAAGACATGCAACAGTAAATGAACTACAGCCAAGTGGCTAAGAGACATGAATAGGGGTTAAAACACAAGTATGGTATAGATGAACGAATATAAAGTAATCATAAAACAGGGGATACAAGGTAAAGCTGGTTACAAGCAAAAGTGATTGTATATACTTAAGTCACTGTCCCATGAAACCAGTACATCGAAGGAATAATCCAAACAAGGAAACCCTCATCTATATACCTCTATCTCATGCCACAGTAATCCAAGCATATATAATCAGAGTTGCAAATCATACGATAGTCATAACGAGAATACATAACAAGAGAGACATGAATCATAGCTGGTACACCTAACAGTAACTATAACAGAGAACATAACTGACGTCTATTATTATTATTACTCGTCTGACCCATATATCTAGGTATGTGTCTCGGTATCGATCCCAACTCACATACATCCATATATAAGCTATTCGAGGTTTGTTAACGGAAGCAGATGGAGAACTGATAACACTTCTTATAGTAGTTTCCATACACCTGGAACCAGTTTGGAGGCCCAAAGTCCCCCTAACAGTCATATTATGTGGGCCCAAAGTCCCACTAACAGTTATCGTCAATATAATAGCCCATTACTATAAGCAAGGTATCATTCCGGCATCCATCACTTCCTCCCATACCCATACAAGTTGTAGTTTATTTAGATTATCAGGTTACGGGAATAAACAGTCATAACAGTAATAGCCCTACAGATTCAAGAGGTGGCCCCCACAGATTCAAGAGGTGGCCCCCACCGAGTATGATGTGGCACTTAGTTCCATAAACAAGACAGGATTCCCGTAACATAATAATTACAAGGCTAAGTGTATCATGCTTGGTTTTAAAAGATAGCATGACGAGGTGGTGATGTATAACAAGAAATAAAACATAACAATAGATTAATAATAGGCCGGGTCAATCATGACGTAACAATAGGGCCTAGCATGGTAGTGGCATGTCTAGGTGATATACATGTGTTAAAAGGAAACCTAAAACTAACAAGTCTAAAGAATTGACAAGTGGTTGATAGTGTTAATGATCAAGTCATACCAAGCGATTGGTCATAGTCAGGTGATGAAATCAGATATGAGACAGTGGCATATAATTGACATACATGAAGTATCGGCATGATAAGGGTGATATATATAAAGTAACAAGTCAAGAAGTGAGAATATGTAATAACATGTCATGAAGAAAGGACATGTAATAACAAGTCATGAAATATCGGTTAGGAAGTGTTTAACAAGGATAATACATCACCCAAGTGTCAAAGTTAAGATCTAATTTTAGAAAGAATGAGAATCAGCAATTCTGGCCCAAAACCAGACCATCGGTCGACTGGGTCAATATGGTCGGTCGACCGATCAAAGGCCGTGAGCTCCAGGTTTTGGCCGGTCGACTACCGGTCGACTGGTCCATACTAATTCCCTAAACCGGTCGAGTGGTCGGTCGACTGCCGGTCGACCGCCAGCTCAAAACTATGCACGCTGTGCACATCGGTAGAGTGATCGGTCGACTGCCGGTCGACCGATCCTCTGGAATCTACTACTGTTAGGTCAAAAATCAGATTTTCGTGGGGTTGGTCTTAATAGTCTAAACATAGGATTTTTATGACATAAGGGGACCTGATCTATCAACACAAGTACACCACAACAGGGACTAGCCTTAGTGAGTAGATATACACACATGGGGAGGTTGGATTTGAGCTTTGATGACCTAAAAATTGGATTTTTATGGAACCATTTTACAAGAATTACTATCACAAGTAAATAGAGGGAAATCTAGGTCTTGGTGAGTAAAGATACTCACTTGGATGGGTTCAATTTGGAGCTTGATCCAAGGTGGAGATGATGGTTTAAATCCACAACTAGTTGTTGAAGCTTGAGATGAGGAAGTTGATCTTGGTGTTGCTTTGGGAGTGGTGGTTGAAGATGAAGTCCTTGATGAAGCCTTAGTTGAAGCCCTTGAGGTCTTGAGGTGGAGGTGAAGAGATTGGGGAGTTCTTGGAGCTAGGGTTTAGGTTAAGGAAGAAGGGGATTTTGGAGAGCTTCTTCTCTTTGTTGAAATGAGGAAGAAAAGGGTTAAAGTGTAAAGGAAAATATATATATAGGATTGGGATTTTGTAAAGGGGGTGGAATTTAGGTAGATGTGAGGGGTTTTCTTGCAAAAAGGGAGGGGTGAGGTGTCCCTCACTTGGCCACTTGGCCGGCTGTGGGAGAGAGAGAGAATGAGTGGGGTTAGGTGGGAATGTGAGTGGGAAATGAGGTGGCATTTGTGGGAATTGAGGAATTTTGCAATTATTGGAAAAATGTCCGAAATTCAAGTATCTCGGAATGATCTGAAAGTTTTACCAAAAATCAAGAATAATATTTGAAGACTCATGGTGAAATTCGTTTGAAGAAATAGTTTATGGTTTTAAAACTAAAAATCCCGGAATCAGTTATTTACCGACTCCGTTGGAATTTTCATAAAATCGTAAAATCTTCAGAAAAAGAATGTAGGTAGAAAATATAATTCTAAGAAATAAAGTTTAAAGGATCATTTAGAAATTCTAAACAGTTTGTGAAATAAAAATACTGGAATCAGCCTTCTACCGACTCCGGTGAAACATCCATAAATTCGTAAAATCTTCAGAAAAAGTATTTAAGTAATAAACATAATTCTAAGAAGAAATGTCTAAAGAATCTTCTAGAAATTCTAAACAGTTTGTAAGATAAAAAATTCGGGAATCGATCAGCGGCACTGGTCGACACCGGTTTTGAAGAAATTTATTTTAATTCCAAAAAATTCCAGAAAATCACATAAAATCTGATACATTGGGAAACGATATTTAAAATTAAAATCGGTCAAATACGGAAAGTAAATCAAAAAAAATACAGTCGAAAAACTGAATACGAAATGAAGTACGTATTCCGGGGACGGGGTATTACAATCCACCCACCTTACAAAAATTGCGTCCTCGCAATTTTACTAAGGGCAAATTGAACACAAGAAGGACGAAGGCACGAATAAAGACTTCATAAAACCAAAACAGGGGATAAGATCAATACAGGAAGGACTAGAATAAATAATGATAACATGACAAAAGAAACATTAAGAAAGATAATCAACTCGAATACAAGATATGGGGTAGCGGTTACCATGATATCCTCAAGGCTCCTGGTCTGGATACTGGTCTTCCCACTCTGCTGCATCATCTGAGGCCTCTGCTGCCATGATGTGAACTTGACCTCTCCTCTGATCTGCCCTTGGTCTCATTCCCCTATACTGATGATCATACCGTAGGGGTGGAAGTGGAACTCTTCGATCAACAGGTTCAGGGTTCCTCCTCAGTGGCGGCGCTGGAAGTGCTGGAGCTGGACGTGCTGGAGCTGGAAGAGCTGGTCTGACTGGAGCCACATTCTCTACCCTTCTGAACCTGCAATCCCTAACTTCATGACTCTCTGATCCACATGCCAAACATAATCCATTGGCTACTCGACAATCCCTCTTATAATGTCCGGGCCTGTGGCAGAAATTGCATGTGATCTGAGGAAGAGGAGTTTGGGATGGTCTCTTGATCGTCGGGCCTTGGGTTGCCCTATCTGCATCCTCCTCATCCATCAACTCAAAAGGCCTCTTCATGGCCTGGTTCCTCATCTGGCTCAATCTCTTCTTCTCCAGTCCACGCTCTACTTCTCGAGCGATGGTAAGGACTTCCGAATATGTCTTCAGCTGCTGGGGCATCAAGAATACTTGTAGGTCCATCTGTAATCCCTGCTGGAATCTGCTTGCTCGCTTCTCCTCATCCGTTACCATGTAGGGAGCAAAGCGGCTGAGTCGAAGAAATTCCGCGGCATACTCATCCACGGACTTGTTCCCTTGCCGAAGTCTGATGAACTGCTCCTCCATGTCCTTCTGAGCAGTGACAGGGAAGAATCTGCTGTAGAAACTCTTGGAGAATGTGTCCCAAGTGACAGGCTTCTCCAATCTGGCCTCTTCAGCTAGCCACCATGTTCTAGCTACATCCTTCAGCTGAATCTTGGCGACCTCCACTTGGTTTTCCTTTGGGACACGGGCTGCATTCAACAGGTCTGATGTGTCGGTCAACCATTGCTCAGCATCCAATGGTTTCTCTCCACCCGTGAATATGGCTGGCTGCAGCCTCCTGAAGTCTGATATGTTCCCCGGCCTTTGTTCCTTAGGTGCTGCTATCTCTTGCCGGAGAAGCTCGGTCTGCTGCTGCTGGTTCTCCATCATCATCTGGATAACTCTCAATATATCCACATTCTCTCCCGCTGCTCCATTCGATGTTGATCCAGAGTGATTACGGCCCGATCTTCTATCCATGCCTAGATGATGAAAGATAGCTGGAAAGAAATGGAAGAATGGAAGGATTTCAGGATATGAAGGAAGGAGTCAAGAAGAACTAGATAAATCATGGAGGACTAGATGACTTAGTACATTGTAGTTGGCATTAGCAAATTTCTAGAATTTGCCGCTTGATTGTACTATAGGTGGGAGAGCCTAAGCTCTGATACCAACCTGTAACGCCCCGATTCCACGGATACGGGGACGTCACTGCAACGTATATACGTAGGTCAGAAGAAGCCCCCACGTATATACGCTAAGCATAAAAGTACAAGCAAGAGTCAGAGTACAACCCAAAGCGTGGTATACAACATATGCCAACATAAAAGTACAGACACAAAGTCATCACAGTGTATGATAAACATTACATATTACATGTATCAGTCATCACAACCAAGTCCAAAGTGAAATATACAATAGAGATACAAAAGGCTCACGAGGAGGATGAAGATCCCGTGAGTCAAAAGAGGAGTCCGGTGCAAGGGACCGAGGCTAGGCTGCCTGCTCGCTAAGGGAAGCTCGATCAACCGTGGACAACTCCACTTCAATCCAGCTTCGGAATCTGAATATGCAAATCCAAGGAATCAAGACATGCAACAGTAAATGAACTACAGCCAAGTGGCTAAGAGACATGAATAGGGGTTAAAACACAAGTATGGTATAGATGAACGAATATAAAGTAATCATAAAACAGGGGATACAAGGTAAAGCTGGTTACAAGCAAAAGTGATTGTATATACTTAAGTCACTGTCCCATGAAACCAGTACATCGAAGGAATAATCCAAACAAGGAAACCCTCATCTATATACCTCTATCTCATGCCACAGTAATCCAAGCATATATAATCAGAGTTGCAAATCATACGATAGTCATAACGAGAATACATAACAAGAGAGACATGAATCATAGCTGGTACACCTAACAGTAACTATAACAGAGAACATAACTGACGTCTATTATTATTATTACTCGTCTGACCCATATATCTAGGTATGTGTCTCGGTATCGATCCCAACTCACATACATCCATATATAAGCTATTCGAGGTTGTTAACGGAAGCAGATGGAGAACTGATAACACTTCTTATAGTAGTTTCCATACACCTGGAACCAGTTTGGAGGCCCAAAGTCCCCTAACAGTCATATTATGTGGGCCCAAAGTCCCACTAACAGTTATCGTCAATATAATAGCCCATTACTATAAGCAAGGTATCATTCCGGCATCCATCACTTCCTCCCATACCCATACAAGTTGTAGTTTATTTAGATTATCAGGTTACGGGAATAAACAGTCATAACAGTAATAGCCCTACAGATTCAAGAGGTGGCCCCCACAGATTCAAGAGGTGGCCCCCACCGAGTATGATGTGGCACTTAGTTCCATAAACAAGACAGGATTCCCGTAACATAATAATTACAAGGCTAAGTGTATCATGCTTGGTTTTAAAAGATAGCATGACGAGGTGGTGATGTATAACAAGAAATAAAACATAACAATAGATTAATAATAGGCCGGGTCAATCATGACGTAACAATAGGGCCTAGCATGGTAGTGGCATGTCTAGGTGATATACATGTGTTAAAAGGAAACCTAAAACTAACAAGTCTAAAGAATTGACAAGTGGTTGATAGTGTTAATGATCAAGTCATACCAAGCGATTGGTCATAGTCAGGTGATGAAATCAGATATGAGACAGTGGCATATAATTGACATACATGAAGTATCGGCATGATAAGGGTGATATATATAAAGTAACAAGTCAAGAAGTGAGAATATGTAATAACATGTCATGAAGAAAGGACATGTAATAACAAGTCATGAAATATCGGTTAGGAAGTGTTTAACAAGGATAATACATCACCCAAGTGTCAAAGTTAAGATCTAATTTTAGAAAGAATGAGAATCAGCAATTCTGGCCCAAAACCAGACCATCGGTCGACTGGGTCAATATGGTCGGTCGACCGATCAAAGGCCGTGAGCTCCAGGTTTTGGCCGGTCGACTACCGGTCGACTGGTCCATACTAATTCCCTAAACCGGTCGAGTGGTCGGTCGACTGCCGGTCGACCGCCAGCTCAAAACTATGCACGCTGTGCACATCGGTAGAGTGATCGGTCGACTGCCGGTCGACCGATCCTCTGGAATCTACTACTGTTAGGTCAAAAATCAGATTTTCGTGGGGTTGGTCTTAATAGTCTAAACATAGGATTTTTATGACATAAGGGGACCTGATCTATCAACACAAGTACACCACAACAGGGACTAGCCTTAGTGAGTAGATATACACACATGGGGAGGTTGGATTTGAGCTTTGATGACCTAAAAATTGGATTTTTATGGAACCATTTTACAAGAATTACTATCACAAGTAAATAGAGGGAAATCTAGGTCTTGGTGAGTAAAGATACTCACTTGGATGGGTTCAATTTGGAGCTTGATCCAAGGTGGAGATGATGGTTTAAATCCACAACTAGTTGTTGAAGCTTGAGATGAGGAAGTTGATCTTGGTGTTGCTTTGGGAGTGGTGGTTGAAGATGAAGTCCTTGATGAAGCCTTAGTTGAAGCCCTTGAGGTCTTGAGGTGGAGGTGAAGAGATTGGGGAGTTCTTGGAGCTAGGGTTTAGGTTGAGGAAGAAGGGGATTTTGGAGAGCTTCTTCTCTTTGTTGAAATGAGGAAGAAAAGGGTTAAAGTGTAAAGGAAAATATATATATAGGATTGGGATTTTGTAAAGGGGGTGGAATTTAGGTAGATGTGAGGGGTTTTCTTGCAAAAAGGGAGGGGTGAGGTGTCCCTCACTTGGCCACTTGGCCGGCTGTGGGAGAGAGAGAGAATGAGTGGGGTTAGGTGGGAATGTGAGTGGGAAATGAGGTGGCATTTGTGGGAATTGAGGAATTTTGCAATTATTGGAAAAATGTCCGAAATTCAAGTATCTCGGAATGATCTGAAAGTTTTACCAAAAATCAAGAATAATATTTGAAGACTCATGGTGAAATTCGTTTGAAGAAATAGTTTATGGTTTTAAAACTAAAAATCCCGGAATCAGTTATTTACCGACTCCGTTGGAATTTTCATAAAATCGTAAAATCTTCAGAAAAAGAATGTAGGTAGAAAATATAATTCTAAGAAATAAAGTCTAAAGGATCATTTAGAAATTCTAAACAGTTTGTGAAATAAAAATACTGGAATCAGCCTTCTACCGACTCCGGTGAAACATCCATAAATTCGTAAAATCTTCAGAAAAAGTATTTAAGTAATAAACATAATTCTAAGAAGAAATGTCTAAAGAATCTTCTAGAAATTCTAAACAGTTTGTAAGATAAAAAATTCGGGAATCGATCAGCGGCACTGGTCGACACCGGTTTTGAAGAAATTTATTTTAATTCCAAAAAATTCCAGAAAATCACATAAAATCTGATACATTGGGAAACGATATTTAAAATTAAAATCGGTCAAATACGGAAAGTAAATCAAAAAAAATACAGTCGAAAAACTGAATACGAAATGAAGTACGTATTCCGGGGACGGGGTATTACAAGGTGCCTCCTGAAAGACAAAAGCTCACCTACATTGGATGCTTCGAGCTAGCCTATAATAGGCTACACCCTGATGGCCGCCAGAGCAGGTCAACTGCCTATATGGGTTTTCACCCTGACGGTAACCTCTTAGGGAGTCTCCTGAAAGATGGAAACTTGCCCACGTTGATCCCTCAGAGCCAGCCTATAATAGAATATTCCCTGAGGGTCGCCCGAGCAGATTCACAGCCTATAAGGGTCTTTACCCTGGCGGCAACCCTTCGGGGAGTCTCCTGAAAGATAGAAACTCATCCGCATCGATCTCTCAAAGCCAGCCTATATTGAGATATGCCCTAATGGCCACCCGAGAAGATTTCACAGCCTATATGGGTCTTCACCCTGATGGCGACCCCTTGGGTAGTCTCCTAAAAGATGAAAACTCACCCACGTTGATCCCTCGGAGTCAGCCTATAATGGGATATGCCCTAATGGCCGCCTGAGCAGATCCATAGCCTATATGGGTTTTCACCCTGACGGTGACCCCTCGGGGAGTCTTCTTAAGATGGAAACTCGCCCACGTCGATCCCTAAGAGCCAGCCTATAATTGGGATATACCCGAGTGGCCAGCCAAGTTGACCCACTGCCTACATAGGTCCTACCCCGGTCGCTGCAAAATAGCTCCCGCTGTTACTTCTCGGGAATGTATGGAAATAGAAGTTCGCCTATATTAGCCATGCGAAGCCAGCCTATAATGGGACCTACCATGACAGCCCCCTGAGCGAGGCAACAGTCTACCTTGGACCAACACTATGACATAGCTTCAAAGGTAGAAGCTTCCTCATTCAGGTAAACATTAGTAGGTGCCATCAGGGAATGAATCCCATTTGAGAACCATATTCCAAGTCATTCCAAACGCTTTAGAATCAAGACAGCGCCCCGAACAGACACAACAACAAGTCCAATCTCAAACAAGGCGAGATCTAAATAATACATGTATTAAAAGTTTTCTGCTTTATTGTAGAACTTTCTTTCGATTACATCTATCCAAGTACAAAGTGTGGACACATCTGACAAATATGATACAGGTACAAGTTTTGGTTTGACATGAATGCATTCTTCCTGAGCGAAAACGCAAAGGCTCCCATTGTCGCATCCCCAGCTGCGTCCTGGTGATGACTAAGCAAACAATCCATCAGGGCCGAATGAGCGACGATATTGAGGACTCCATGATGCGGACATCCAAAGAGCTTCACTATTTGAGTTATTTCAGTCGATTGGAGTTTGTATTTTTTATTTATTTGAGTCGTTATTTTCTTTGTTTTGTATATTTTGTATTTCTCCTTTTTAGTCCCAGATCGACTACGTGGAGAAAGTCCTCAATTCTGTAAGCCTATACTAAGGCATGATTCCAATAAAATTGTAATGGAGATTTATTAGTGAAATTTAAGTTGTTTTCGAAATGAAAATATCTTATCTTTTGTGAGTTCGAGTGTGAAATTCGATGTTCCCGGATTTTAAGTGTGAAGCCATAATCCAAATATTCAAATTATCCCCTCCAAATCTTATCTCCACTTCTCTATTCTTATCCTATCTTAAATCCTAATCTCATATCAAATCCCGTTCATAGCCAAAAAAAAAACAAAAAGTTGGCTTGCAAAAAAAAATTCCCTCTCCCTCACCCCTGCGTGCTGCCTATCTGCCCTTTTTTTCCCTTGTGGACCCCACGAGGTCCCCACCTCCTTCTCTTTCCTCTCTCTCTCTCTCTCTTCTTCACCTCATTCAAGCCCATCAACACCCAATTTCAAATCCAGTTACAAATCATCATCCACAAACTCCAACTAGTTACAAAATTATTAACCACAAATCATTTTGATTACAAAAATAAAAAAAGACAAAACCCCTTCAATTGCCTTTCATGCTCTCCCACACAACAGCCGCCACACCTCCCCCAAAGCCACCACCTACTTCCCTCCATCTCTCCCTTGCGTAAGCTAATCCCTCCCCATCTCCAACTAGTGAGCGCCAACAACCCCGCAATCAACAGCCAGGAGCACCACCTACTCCCCTCGGCACCCCTGCGTGGATGGATCCCACCCTGTCTCTCTCTCCCCTTGCCAGAGTCGCTTGTAAGAAGTAACCAGCAACCCTCATCCCCGTGAAGCCGTCGGGTCCCACCAGCAGACAAGCTCCTGCAAACACCCAACAGTAGCATCAGTGCAAATTCAAAACAAATCAAACACAGATCAATAGAGTATTGAATACCTGAGAATGTACTTCTCAGTGGGTAATTTTTTATTTTTCAACAATCAGATATTAGTTGGATTACCCCATGAATTTTCATCTCTGAACTATAATCATGCTTTCCTGCTGTATATTATAAATGTGAGCGTGTGATTTTGTTTCATACTTATTATCCATTGATCTTGACATTGGAAATAGGACTGTTCATGCTAACTGAGTATTGTATTGAATTTATCAAGACTTGGTTATCTAAACTATAATTGCAAACATTGTTAAATCCATCTGGTGGCATTGCTAGTTCTAAATAATTTCCTGCCGAAGATCATAAATTTTAGTAAAACGTTGCGAATTCAAGTCTATCACTGATATACCACACCATAGGGTCCCCGTTTCACATCAGTTTGGTATCAGAGCATGGTTTAGGTAGGAAAAAAAATTTGCATCTAGTAACTCTCATCAACCCCTATGGATTCCCAGCTTGCCACGGCACTTGCCGCGATAAGTGTTCAACTTGATAATCTGATTCAAACCACGGAGTCCTATAATCATACCTTAGATAGGATCATCACTAAAGTCGAGAAGAAGTCTGATAACACCAATTCTCCAGTGACTCCATATACCTCAAATGAATTAAGTCAAATCGGCGTTGCCAACGACAGATTAAAGAAAGATATTTCGGTGATTAGACTCGATCCTAAAAGAATCAAGCCTGAAAATCCTACTCTCTTAGTAGTCACGCCCGTGATAAAAGAGTCTAGCGACGGAGACTACTCCAAGCTTAGTCCCACGATTAAGTGTTATAAGTGTCAAGGCTATGGACATGTTGCTGCCAACTGCCCAACTCTAATCAAAGTCGCTCAAGTTAGGAAACCACCTGTAATAAATTCAGAGCCCCTTCCTCCATTACTACCGACACCACCTTCTCCACTTTATTTACTGTCGACTCCTACTGTCATTGTCTGCTCTAGTCGTCAACATCTGCCTCATCTATTACCGACATTTACCCCTATGATCATAGAGCTTGTTGATGTCCTCTCTGAAGAACCCATTTGCCAGGCGGAAGAATCTGATAACTCAGACCTTGACGAAAAGACTATAGGTGATAACCTTGAGAAGTCCAATACTTCGAGTCCTCTTGAAGTTGTTTCAGACATTACAGAGTTTACTGATATCTCTCCTAAAGACAGTGCTCTGAATCTCCCCAAAGTCGGCCCTATCGTCAAGGAATCTATCATTGTCTTTTCCAAAAATCTCCCGGATAAGCTATTACTGATGCGTGATATCCAACACGCCATTGAGTTAAGCCCAGGAGCTAATCTTCCCGACTTGCCACACTTTAGGTTGAATCCTACAAAGCAAATCGATCTTAAATGGCAAGTTGATAAGTTGTCACTGGAGGTCAACCAATCGTGCATTGTCCCAATAAACATCCACTTTTATGAGGATAAATTTTGGAACTATATAGTGACAAAAGATGATGGTCAGATCAGGGATATTTCCATCTATGGTCGATCTGCATTCGAAAACTTAAGGGATATCATTATGGGAGAACCTCACAGTCTGCAGAGTATCAACTTTTTCTCCCTTACAGTTAAACCAAAGGGTATTTTTACTCAGACTTTACCTGTTAAAATATCTCTTGTCATCATTAACAAAATAATAGGTAAACTATCACATACATTTATGCTGGTACGCCTAATCATCCCTTTTAATAGAGGTCGTGAGTATTGTTGACCCACTGAACTAAGTGCCTAAAAATTTTCCATCCAATAGGGAGTCAAGTTACTCTTTTGCATATGTAGGCACTAAAATGAGATCCCTGCTACCGTTCATTCTAGAGTATTCTGAGTCTGCATATCTAAGTCTGCATCACATTTTCATACACGTGCACGATCTACACATGAAAAATCAGTGATATATTTGAACAATGCAACGCTAACTATAATTTATGAACTTGTGTCAGGAAGTTATTTAAAACTCTTAGTGTTGACAACTTAAGATGGTTCGGATTCGTCCGAAACGGTTTCCTCGGGAACTGTTAATGATTTGCATGCTGTAGTGTTGGATTTTTTTGAAATCTTGTAGAATTCAAATTATAATATTCATATTATATCTTTTAAAGATTTTGAGATTAGTCCTATTTTCAATGTTGGGAATTCAGTGGATACAGGTATTTGATTTTAACCCTAACAACCTACTGGTTGTAAGCCTTCTCTGAGCCATTTTTATGAGAGTCCCCACATTGAGTCCACTCTCAGATATTCATCCCAATACAGCAGTAAAATGTGATAAAATTTTAGATGATTAAATTATCTGGTGTATTCTAATGATATCTGATTGTTTAAAATGAATATTACCTATTGAGTGGTGAGTTGCAACAGGTAGACCCAGTTGTGTTGAAGCGTTACAGGAGCTTTCTACACCAAACTCGACGGAGTCGAGTTTTCTCCCACCTGGGGAGAATGATGCGGACATCCAAAGAGTTTCACTGTTTGAGTTGTTTCAGTCGATTGGAGTCTGTATTTTTTATTTATTTGAGTCGTTATTTTCTTTATTTTGTATATTTTGTATTTCTTCTTTTAGTCCCACATTGACTACGTGGAGAAAGTCCTCAATTCTGTAAGCCTTTATTAAGGCATGATTCCAATAAAATTGTAATGGAGATTTATTAGTGAAATTTAAGTTATTTTCAAAATGAAAATATCTTATCTTTTGTGAGTTCGAGTGTGAAATTCGATCTTCCCGGATTTTGAGTGTGAAGCCATAATCCAAATATTCAAATTATCCCCTCCAAATCTTATCTCCACTTCTCTATTCTTATTTTATCTTAAATCCTAATCTCATATCAAATCCCGTTCACAGCCAAAATAAAAAAAATAAAAAGTTGGCTTGCAAAAAAAAAATTCCCTCTCCCTCACCCCTGCGTGCTGCCCATCTGCCCTTTTTTCCCTTGTGGACCCCACGAGGTCCCCACCTCCTTCTCTTTCCTCTCTCTCTCTCTCTCTCTTCTTCACCTCATGCAAGCCCCATCAACACCCAATTTCAAATCCAGTTACAAATCATCATCCACAAACCCCAACTAGTTACAAAATTATTAACCACAAATCATTTTGATTACAAAAATCAAAAAAAGACAAAACGCCTTCAATTGCCTTTCATGCTCTCCCACGCAACAGCCGCCACACCTCCCCCCAAAGCCACCACCTACTTCCCTCCATCTCTCCCTTGCGTGAGCTAATCCCTCCCCATCTCCAACTGGCGAGCGCCAACAACGCCGCAATCAACAGCCAAGAGCACCACCTACTCCCCTCGGCACCCCTGCGTGGATGGATCCCACCCTGTCTCTCTCTCCCCTTGCCAGAGTCGCTTGTAACCCTCATCCCCGTGAAGCCGTCGGGTCCCACCAACAGACAAGCTCCTGCAAACACCCAACAGTAGCATCAGTGCAAATTCAAAACAAATCAACCACAGATCAACAGAGTATTGAATACCTGAGAATGTACTTCTCAGTGGGTAATTTTCTATTTTTCAACAATCAGATATTAGTTGGATTACCCCATGAATTTTCATCTCTGAACTATTATCATGCTTTCCTGCTATCTATTATAAATGTGAGCGTGTGATTTTGTTTCATACTTGTTATCTATTGATCTTGACATTGGCAATAGGACTGTTCATGCTAACTGAGTATTGTATTGAATTTATCAAGACTTGGTTATCTAAACTATAATTGCAAACATTATTAAATCCATCTGGTGGCATTGCTAGTTCTAAATAATTTCCTGCCGAAGATCATAAATTTTAGTAAAATGTTGCGAATTCAAGTCTATCACTGATATACCACACCATAAGGTCCCCGTTTCACATCACTCCAGAAAGACCATCAGCAAGGAGAATTGTGATTAAGTTGAAGACTGAAGCCTGCAAGTAAAAGAGGATACTGATGCCAAGACCGTAACTCCGAAGCAGAGACAGACAAGGAGGCAATCGGCCCCTAATATCAGAGTCGTCGTCAAATGCCCTATAGTCCCTGCTACATGCTCACTGAAAGGAAAGAAAAGGGGGTCAAACCCAAACTTCTCTCAAGTCTACTCCGACCAAAGGCTAGGCGTGCAGATTAAGCAAAAAATAAGTCATTCCCTGTCCATTCCCACGGTTGGGCCTCATCGCAAGATCTGAAAACCCTCGACGAGCCCATCGCAAGAATTGAAACTCCTTGACAAATGGACTCCCGAACATCATGAGTGCAATAGATGTCACCACCCTTTTCCTCTCCTTCCTCCACCGAACAAAAAATGAAGGATACATCACCACTTGCAAAATAAAAAAAGACTTTAACTGCAAGAAACTTTTAGGAAGCAGTTCAAATCACTCCTGAAGAGTTCCACCCTATTTATAGGAGAAGAAACCCAAGTGTCAACCGCTCAGGCTCCTAATCCCAAAGGAAAATGAAGTGTCGCTTGACTTGAGACCCTACACGCGTCATAGAAGAAGGGACTTGCACCATCACACCAAATATACCATGCCTTCCTCGAAAATCACCCACATTCGTAAGTGACAGTTACTTTATTAATGCCACAATATAAGGGACTCGAACCGTCGCACCAGATATGCTATGCCTTCCTCAAAATCACTCGCATTCATAAGTGACGGTTACTTTATCAATGCCGCAATAGGTGGGACGTGTACTTAAGACTCCGTCAGCCTGTAGAGCCATGTGTGCCATAATAAGACAAGAACAAAGCGATAACAAATTGACCCGAGTCAACTCTAAGCTTTTCATCACTTTCTGCTCCCCTCTCTCCTTCGAAGTCTCTGTGAACTTATAACCTTGAGGGAGAGTCCCTGCCGCCTCCAAAGAGAGTAGAGCAGATGGGGAATCTATAGTGGTCACTTTCTGACCCGCATGAGATTATGACATGTGTATATCCAGCCCCAAGGGATACGACACACGTGGCCACCTCCAGAGCACCAACCTAGAGTCCTCATCCAGTTTAAATTCCACGCGGGTCAGATAATTTTTATGTTTATATTTTTTTCTAATGTGAACTAAATTCTACAAAGCTAGGACATTGATGTAGGCAACTTTAGAAAGAATTAATCTTATTGCCTTGTGTTTGAGTTTAAAGTTTAGTTTGATTATTTTATGTTAAGTTTCTTTTCCTGTTTAATATGTAGTAGTTTACTGCAACAACTATATTGATGGTTAGGTTTGAGACAGATAGGAGATAACCAAGCAACACTTTATAGGATTAGAAATACAATTTTATATGTTGAGACTGATAGGAGATACATAGGCGGTGCAATTATAATAGAAAGATCCACTAAACTTAATGCTTTAGCTAGTCAATTCACTAGATCGATAGATTGTGGACTCTAGAGTAAAAGATAGAATTAATGTTACTGGATAGGGAATACTAATTAAATAAAGACCTTCAATTGTTAACATAAGCACAAAGCACAAGTATTATATTCGACTTTAGTTGCTGAAATCAATTGCTCTAACATTCATCTCTTATAGCCATCACTTTTAGTTAGTTTTCATAGTTTAAATCACTTTTACATCCATATCAATTTTCCAAATAAAACTAGGACAAATTAGTTTGGTATTCAATTAGACATCAATCCTCGTAGGATCGACAACTCTATTCATTACTTTTTTACTTGTAAATGATTGGTGCACTTGTCAGTTCACAACATCAATTTTTTGGTGCCGTTACCGGGGACTATTTTGTTTCTTTTTTATATTAATAATATTTGATTCTAGTTTTAATTTGAAATTTATTTTAATTTTATTTTTTCTTTTATTTCAGGACTATGCATCGAAACAACTTTCAAAGGTTCTCACAAAGTTTTGAGTCAAAGCAAATATGCATGTGGTGTGGAGGAGATCATTATAATTTAATTGTCACATCATAATTAACACCTAAAATCTAGTTTTTGGTAGTTTTTATCATTTGTTCTCTAATTATGAGAAAGAAAATACCTTAAAACAGCAGCAAGAAATTATCGAAGAAGTTAAAGCACATGAGGATGAAGAATCATGCATCAAGGAGGAGCTTGATTGGTACTATAATTGTTGTTTGAAGAAGATTATCTCCTAATTTGAGATACAAGAAATAGAGACCTTAAAATAGGAAGAGGAGAAGGCAGGAACATGCAGACAAAATTTTATTAGCAGAAGCCCTACTTAGATGGCCGGTCAGCTGTTTGGACGGCTATCCAACCGTCTCCATGATGATCCTGAGCCCCATCTTGAACCAGAATCTCCCCCAGAATTTCCATCAAGCATTGAAGAACCTGAAGTTGTATATGTTAAAAAGATAATGCTAAAGGTTAGATTTCCTTTCCAGAGAAAGAAACTCGACTTGAGTAATTATACTTTTGATGAGACATCCATTGAACAAACTGTTGAAGAGACTATACGTGATAAATCACCAAGTTTAAATTATTTGTCTAACTATATTGAGTGTGTATCTTTGCTGGTTGAAGATGATTTGCCTGGTAAGGATGATATTGAGGAGATGATCCGATGCATGAACTATTCAAAGAGGACTAATCCAAAGAAGCAATGATTGAAGCTAAAGAAAACAAAGAACAAAATGAATAGACTCCACGCTAAGATGACAAAGAAGTTGATCATCCAAATCTCCTTTAAAGAAAACGCATTGGGAGAGTGGAAATCGTGCTCGTGGACGAAATCTATGAATCTAGATAAGGAGGTTAATTTGTTGTAAATATTTGTACTAACTGGTTTTCTTTTTCTTTCAGGTACCTCAGCCAAAACCAGTCAATTTCAGAAACAAAGATGTGGGTTGAACTAACATGAGAAAAGAAATCAGCAACCTAAAATTCAAGATTAGTACAACTATTTGGAGAGCTGGGCGGTCGATCAGATGGTTGAGTAGCCGAAATATTAATGAATTATCTTCTGAAAGTTTTCCCAGGTGATTTCTTTCCAATTTATAAATGTTTAGGATTTTTTGTTTATTTTATGGATATGGGTAGTTTCTAAAAGATGATTTTGTTTAAAAACCGTTCACTTAAATTTTTTTTTTTTTTTTTTGAGGGGGGGTGTGGGTGTGGAATTGATTTGTTGAAAATATTTATTACATCATCCTGTTGAGTATGAGGGTATGACATAGTTTAGGAATGGGGGAGGGGTCTAGAATTTTTTCTTTTCATTTTACTTTTCCTTGTAGGTTAGAATTTTTATTTCTTTTGTTTTTAGGATTTTTCTTGATTTTCTTTTTCTTTTACTAATTGGAAAAAAATCAGTATGTTTTATCTAGTTTTAAGGGATTTAGTGATCATATAATTTGAATTGGATAGGCATATCAATTTGATAGATTCTTAAATTCTTTGAAAAGAGATAAAAATCTAAAAATTGAATGCCTTTTTAGAATTTATCTGCGTGATTATACATCTTATCCATACTTACACATTAGTTTAAGCTTGAATGATGAGATTCTTAATACTTACAAAAAACTGATACATACATACATACATACATACATACATACATACATACATACATACATATATATCTATATATATGTGTGTGTGTATGTAAAAAATGAACTTAATTATTGATTAGTTAGATACTTTGGCCTCAAGAAGCCTTGGTTTTTACGCGAAAGATAGTTAGGTAAGTTGAAAAAAAAGTTATATGTATTAACAAGTCTAATGATCATTTAGTTAAGTATCTTGGCCTCAAGAAGCCTTGATATTTACACGACAGAGAATTGGCTGAGTTATATGTATAAAAAAAAGTGCTTAAAAGGTAACAAAATAGTAATACTTCAAAACTTCTATGAATATATATTTAAGTATGACAATTTGAATCAAAAGTCCTAAGTCAAAAGCTATCACACATTCACAAAGATACATAGAAATGAAAAACTTAGGAAGAATGATGGGATATATTAGGATTTGAAGTCTCTAAGAAAAGATGATTTGATTCTTAATAGGAGATTGAACTTGAAAAGGATTACTTGTATAAACTATTGATCTTATTTACTAGTGTTTCTTGTTGAACAATATTATTTTTTTCTTTCTTCTTATTTTCTCTTTCTTTATTTTTCAATTATCTTTAGTTTTCTTTATCATTATTTCTTAATCTTTCTACATTCTTTTATTTGAATTGTGTGGGTACATTCACTGTATCTTGTTAACAATCATTCGATAGGGTAATCTAGAGGTTTAATGGCTTGTTGAGCGTGCTAAGTGCAACCATGATTCGTACAAAAGTGGATTAGGTTTTTATTTTTTTTTAGGATTTAAGATTTTTTTTTCTTTTTAGATTAGGATTTTGCTAGAGGAATAGCAAAAGTTAGGTATGAGAATATGATAATTGTGATTTTCATAAATATTTAAATTATTTTTATACCTGTTTTGCCACATTTAGTTCTGCATAGATAGTTTTGCTTATGATTTTACAGATATGAAGTTAAGAATAATATTGGAGAAAAAACCCGAAAAGCGATGAAGAGAAGAGTTACAGTAAGAAAATCACTAATGCAGAGACCCAGAGATGAAACCAGAGCATGAAGCTGGATCTATACATGAAGATGAAGCCGCCACCAAAATTTCAAATCCATTGGCTAAAATCAGACAGTTGATTGGTCATCCAAATGGCTAATTAGTCATTGACTGGTCAAATCTGATGACGCGCTTTTGCCAGCTGTTTTTCTACTCCAAATCAGAGTTGTATTAATTTTCACAGCAAATTGGTCGAGAAATACGGTTGATTAGCTGTCCCTTTAAGTTGGATTCTGATGAACTTTGCCAGTTTTTTGATAGGGTTAAATGGTATTTTAGAAACTCTAAGTCGATGGATCTGGGACTCTGAAGTCTATTTAAAAAGCTACACTCTATTGTAAAAGATGTGTTGGAGCTAATCAAATAATATATCTCTCATTTGTAAATAAATCTTCTAGGATTTTTGGAGAATTATGGGCAGAACGTAGAAGAAGAAGAAGAAGAAGAAGATCAACAAGGAGGCATCATCTCTAACAAATTTGGTGTTTTCTTTTCCTTTTCCTCTTTTTTCTTATGAAGTTTATGTGATTTTCATGTTTTTATTTTTTTCTAACATGAACTAAATTCTACAAAGCTAGAGCATTGATATAGGCAACTTTAGGAAGAAGTAATCTTGTTGCTTTGTGCTTGAGCTTAAAGTTTATTTTTGCTTTTTTATGTTAAGTTTTTTTTCCGTGTTAATATCTATTAGTTGACTGCAGCAACTATACTGATTGTTAGGTATAAAATCGATAAAGGATAACGTAGGAACGCTTCATAGAATTAGAAATCAAAATCTTACATGTTGAGATCGACAGGAGAAACATAGATTGTGCAATCATTATAGAAAGATCAGCAGATCTTAATGCCTAATCAATTCACTAGATTGATAGATTATGAACTCAAAACTAAAGGATAAAATTGGTGTTGCTCGATAGAGAAAAATAATTAAAATAGAGGCTTTCGATTGTTAACGTAATCACAAGTATTATATTCGACTTTAGTTGCTGAAATCAATTGCTCTAGCATTCATCTCTTATAGCCATCACTTTTAATTTAGTTTTCTTAGTTTAATCACTTTTACATCCATATCAATTTTTCAAATAAAATCAGGACAAATTAGCTTGGTATTCAATTAAACATCAATCCTCGTGGGATCGGCAACTCTATTCATCACTATATTACTTGTAAACGATTAGTGCGCTTGCCAATTCACAACATCATGTGTCTATCTCTAAGTGGCACCAAGCCTCTACCTAGCTTTTCAAAACTAGCAAACCACTCTTGTTTGGGACAAACGTGATAGGTAGCATTCGTATCCAAAATTTACTTAAATTCCTCTAAATAGATAGGGGTATTAGAAAGTGAAAAGACATATGAGTCAGAATTTGTGCTAATATCCGCATGTGCAAAGTTTGCCTCTGATTTCTGTCCCTTATCCTGCTTGAGCCTTGGACAATCAATCTTTCAATATCCTTCTTCCTTGCAGAAAATACATTGGTTCTTTCTCAATTATGATTATTAGTCATGGACTATTCCTCTTGCAGTCAGCGCTACTACTATTGTGCTACTGGAAGAAAACTTTTATTATTCTTCCTCACTTCGTGATTCATAAGAACAGCCGACACATCATTGTAATTAAGTGAAGCCTTTTCATTGATCAAGGTTAGGACGAAGGTCTCATACTCTTCATCTGAAAGAAAACTCAAAAGAATCAACGCCTTATCCTCGTCCTTAATCACTTCATCCACGTTAGCTAGGTCTGCAAGAAGGTTCACATAGTTATTTATGTGATCACCAGTGGAAATTCTTTTCTTCTAGTGGAAGCAGTAAAGCCTCCTCTTAAGATGCTACTGATTATCTATGCTCTTCCTCAGATACTTACTTTCAAGTATTCCCAAATCTTCCTTCAGAAAGTCTCATTCATCACATGATACTTGATATCTTGTGTCAAATAAGATCTAATGATGCCATATGCCATTCGATTCATCTTGTTCCAATTCTTCTCTGAAGTCCCTACTGATTGCTCTTGCAAAAGCAGCGCGTCTTCTAAATTCTGCGCATTTAGCGCATCCATCATCTCGCATCTCCATATGTCAAAGTTGTTCGTGCCATCAAACTTTACCACATCGATCTTCATCTGGTGGATGTTCACGGTCTTCACCGTGGACTGATTAACCTCGACCATATCTCCTCCAGAAAGCACCAATAACAATGCGAAAAACCAAATGAAAATAGATCCAAACTAGATAAAGATCAAAACTTTACCTCAAAGGAAAACCCTAAACAAGTTTTCTAACAATCTTCTCCATCAAATTTGATCCAATGAATAATCCAACGTTGTTCTGAAATCGACACACGATCCCGCGAACAGTCCAACGCCGCTCCAAGATCGATATACGATCTTCGCCGAACAGACCATGATGCTCTTGGGATCGACACACGACCCCAACCGAACCTGAAAGCTCTGATACCACTTGTTATGCCCTCCAGAGAAATTTCTACAGCACGTCAATCACCAAGATCAGTGAAACAATGCCGGGTTAATCACGAACCAATTAAGACGAACACAAAATACCAAAAGAGAGAACAACCAATTTAATAAGGTTCAACAACTTGCCTACTCTGGATAGAAGGAATAATATTTTATTCAACCAACAGAGTTACAAGGGTTACAAAGATGATTTGAATATCCAACTACAGAAAGTACGCACTAGGTCATAAAAATCTCATAAACAAACTAACCCTAGAACTCTTAATACAATTATCTAACAATCGATATAATTTAGGGTACAGACACGCTCCTTATATAGGCAGAGAACCCACGAAGAAAAGAAAACCAAAACTTTGAAATAGAATCAGCAACGAAGTCATAATCCTGTTAGGAAACTGCCGAGAATCCGCAACTGTTGACAGCTCCTATGGGCCTGTCGACAGATTGAGCTAACCCAACTCTTGGGTTGGGCACCTGTCGATAGAATGAATCTCAACTGTCGACAGAATGACTCTCAGCTGTCGACAGTTGTTCAATCCCTGTCGACTGATTGTCAAACCGCAGTCTCTGTCTAGCGTTTTCACGTATCTACTGTCGAGTGCCCCTAGTGTCTGTCGACAGCTACCTTCTTTTCTTCTGCTGCTGTTGTGCACCTCATGCACGTCGAACTCCAAATGTCTCTACTCTGAAAACTCTTATTTTTCATCTTCTCCCCCACATAGGAAACAAACATGCATGTATGTTTATAGCAGAAAGCTTACATAGTTACCCATGTTTTTATTCCTTTCTTTCACTTTCATCACAAACAAATAGACTCGTATTAGAAAGCTCGTTTAAGCTCATAATACTAGCCAAATTTATTTTTAGATGCTTGCTCTATTCCATGAAACTTTAAATTCACATGCTAAAAATTGGATATATATGAAGCTTACCAATATCTGTAAAATAGACACAACTTTATTTCCATTAACATATCAGCATCATTACCTGCAAGAAGGTTATGGTGTAATGTAAGGATAGCTATTCGCTTATAGTCTTTCATCACGCATAGACAGTGTCCTACAGAATTTTGAATAAAACTAAAATTCACCACAGATTTGTGAAATTTAAATTTCATTGTTCCGAACCCTGCTTCAGTCTATAAGTAGATTCCTCTAATACACAGATATTGTTCTCATTTTCCTATGCTGTTAATTCCAGCAGGTGATCTTTGTGTACCTCTCCATCAAGATCACCATTCAAAAAGTTAGCCTTGACATCTATCTGATAAAATTCAAGGTTGTGAGAGTAATTAAAATTAGAATTGTACATTGGTTGTATCTTAACTTTTTCTGATAATTCACTCAATTTTTTTATAATACCCTATGGCTATTGGTCTATCATTATAGAAGTCCATTCAAATCCAACCGACTTTCATTCTTTCAAATATATCTTTTTAAGTTTCCACGCACCACTCATCTGTATTCATTGATACAATTCATTGGTTTTTTGTTTTTTTTTTTTTTTAGGGTTTTTTTTAATGAGCCAGCCGAAGCAAATTTATTAAAGTACAACCGCTTACTACTGTTGCCACATAACCTGATGAGATCTCTTGAGAAGTTAAAAAACTAGCACTCCTTGATCTCATGCATGAATGCTTGACTAGCTAACCAGTCTCCAGGCGCATTGCCTTCTCAGAAAATATGAGTAGCCTTTCAGGATGGAGCCCAATGGAGAAGCGCGGCAACGTCACCAAAGAGGCTACTGCTGATAGTTGAAGAAGGTGAGTCGTGTGATAAAGAGCTGATAACAGTGGAGGAGTCACCCTCTGTCCAAAGTTCGGATGTAGGAAATCACTCCATGGCTACCATACACCTTCTCAGAGCCGCTGCAGCTCAGCTTTAACACGTTGCAGCTCAGCTAAAATTCATTGCTTGCGAACTGATTTTTGTAAGCCTAGACATTGTGGCCAATACAAATTGTGATACTGATATTGTAATGTTTTGATACTACTATTCAAACGACAAAAGTTGATCTTGATGCAACCTCATCAGAGCGCAGAACAAACACAAAATATCCTAATGTATTTGTCATTCTAATAATACCATAAACGTATATATGGAAATCTAATAACAGAGTATAATTAGCATTCCCAAGAACAAATGTAATGGCATGGGTTCAAACACGTGGCAAACATACAAAACTTGATATCTGAGAATAATCTCACCTAACTTAAACCCAACCATACATGTAGCCCATAAACCAACAAGGTCCCAAAATATTAGCACCAAATCACAATGCGAGGAATGTGTGTACAGCTACGTGTCTCAAGATCTCAGAGGAGGAAACACGAGATGAGAATCGATCTGTGACCGTGAGTATTTATATACACCTTTATGATTGCGTGCTGACGTGGAAAAATAAAAAAAATAACGAAAAAGGAGTAGTTTGTGGATCTGAGACCGAAGATCAAGCTGGCCAATGAGAGTTGAGTAGGCGAATCCAGGCTGGTATCTTTTGATTGGAGGCGCACGCGGGCGGATGTCCACGTGTCCCCAAGTACCGGAGAATCTCAACTTCCCCGCTTTTCCACTTTCCACAGCTTTTATCGCTTCCCAGTACAAAAATCACTGTAAAACTACTTCCTACCAAGAGATATTTTATCACTTTCCAGTACAAAAATCACTGTAAAACTACTTCCTACCAAGAGATACAGATATTTTTAGTACTTTTTCATGTGCAATAATTAGGAGGCAATTGGGGTCCTAATCACAAAAGTACACACGTGCTCTCAGCATTTCCTCCCTCACTAATTAATGTTTTTTTTAATTCTTTCTTAAAAAATAAACTCCTGATGTGCCCATGAATTATTTTATTCATCCTTTTAGATTTCCCCTTAAAGTACGGGGCTGTTTGGATGACCAGATGTAAGGGGACGGGAAAGTGTGATTTTCCACTTCCCTATCTATACAAATATTAGGGAAAAAAATTGAGAGAATCTTTTTTTCTTTTTTCTTTTTCTTTTTACACAACTATTTCCTCATTTACAGGGTGTTACAGTTAATTTTGTGATCATGTAATCTCATTTGTAAAAAGTTGTACATCAAAACAGTTAATTTTTTGATCATGTAACTCTCACTTGCATTCTAATTACAATCTAATTTTTATTTTAATATTATTTTTACGGTCAACTTTCTGGTCAACTTTTTCACTTCCATTTCTAATTACCAACCAAACTTTTCAAACCACACTTCCCACAAAAATCTAAACAACGGAAAACATACTAACCAATTCTTAAGTTCTAAAGGGATTATTACTGCTTTCTTACTTCCTCACTTCCACCCCTAACTAAACAGCCCGTCAGTGAGTTGAGTAAAAAAAAAGGACTCTGTTTTACATATTGGCATAACAATATTAGAGCATTTGCATTTTCATCATCGCGGTGATCTTTTTGCATTAACTCCCAGTGCAATCGAAAATTTACGAGTCGCTGACAAGACATCTATAATTAAGAAGGTTCTAAATTTATATATTAACTTTGTTCATCACAGAGAGAATTAGGGAATATTTTGAAAGATGAAGAAGAGAAACATAAAAACGTTTATTTTGGTAAAAAAGATCTTTTTCAATACACTTACTCAGCTGATGATTGACACCAGAAATGAATAACAAGAAAATAGTGAACTAACAAGAATCTTTTAAAACTTAGTTCCAAATCAGAAAAATGAGAAAAACAAAAGAAACATGGACGAATATTCTTGCCACCAAAGTGGGGGAGATCGTTTTTCCAGAAAGAAAATGACGTGAGGGTGCATGAGAATACGAACGATTCTGCGTGCCTGTGAACTCGCTCTTGTATCAGTTTCTCCCTCGAAATGGCAAAAAAAAAAAAAAAAACTTGGGGGGGGGGCCGTGATAGACTGTGCGGGGGCGATGGAGGCGGTGGATGAAGAGGAGGAGGGAGTGAGATTGGTTGTGTGAGTGAGAGGCCATCTCATGATGATGGGCATGATGAGGTCACAACGAGTGTGTGATTTTATAGCGAAGCGAACGTCCCCAACGCAACAGAAGTCCCACTTGAATCAGTTGGATCTCTCCCTTTTCGAGGTTGCCCATGACACACACACACTCTCTCTCTCTCTCTCTCTCTCTCTCTCTCTCTCGGAGGCACACAGGCCAACGCTTACGGAAACATCCGTAGCCTCACGGTGAGCACCATCGATCTTGACAGTCCCCCGACCATCCTGCACTGCAGGATAAAATTAATTAATTTCTCCGGAAAAAAAAAATTTTTCTTGGGATCTGTACTCTATAGTGGTAAAAACCTGCACTGTCTCTGGATGATGGCACGTGCTCAATTTACATAGAGGTTCCTCTGAGATATCCACAACTTTCAGGGTTCATCCCAAGCCTCCTCCACATCTCTGGTGATTTTTTAGAGTTGTCCTCCATTTCGAAGACATTTTCAATCTTGAATTGCATTTCATCATTTCGAGGCGTTTACTACTATGAAACCTTCCACAGTCCAAAGTCTCCATACTCTAAATCAGAAGCTCCTGCCAGCACTTCGCCAAAATCTCCTCTTTTCGATACCCAACTCTATCCTCCCTCACGTTGAAAATGTGTAATGCCTCTTCATAAGTGTGGGGATTATACATGGCAACAAATATTCTTGCATGTGATCCCAACCAATTAGAAAGGTTATTGCGGCCGTTACGAGGAATCTAACATGTGCATATCGTGCAGTTACAACAATCCATCAACTTCGCTTTTACATGAGCATCTATGTCAGGTAGATATTATCCTCTTCTCAAAGAAGAGAATCACCAGAATACTATTACCTTCCTGCCAATTCCTTTCCACCATCTGTCAATCCCTAACTATTAATTCTCACGTCCGAGGATCTTAGGCCGGCACCACACCGGTGCTCCTAGCTTAAAAAATGTCTTTCTTCTCTATGTGCTCTGACAGGTCCGATCGGGAGCATCCATCTGCTTGTGATGGATTCTGATCCACAGGTTTTTATCCACCACAAGGTACAAACACAAAAAAAAAAAAATTAATTAATTAATTAATTTCTACACAATCCACTAATCAAATAATTTTGCTCATTGATGTGTCTTCAATTGGTGCATTGCTTTATTTTCTAGCCTCAATGTGAATTGGCTTGACCCCCAATAAGCTCATTTATTCGGCATGCTTGAATTGTCATCAAATTTTGTTATTACTATTATAAACATGCTTCAATGAAGCACAAACATTTTGGGGCCACATAAGCTACAGCAATTTAGCATCTTCAATGAGCTTTGCATATCTAGAGCAGTTACGGATTGAATTTATAAAATCTTGATATTCAGACTATACTTTTAATTTAAAGAAAGTCAAAGATAATGAAATCCTACGCTCAATAGAGTTACATACATGTATTATTCTCTTAATGCAATATTATTCCACCAAAAATGTTCTGTTTAGTATTTAGAGTTTGAACTTATATACTTAAATACGTAATAAGAATGTACGTGGTTCAATTAACTGCCAGAAAGAGGTCAATTTCTTGCAAAAAATTTTGTAACTCATGGTGACTTATTTTTTCCTACCATAAAAGCAAGTTAACTAGAGGAAGATTGAGCCAACTATTTTTTCTATTTTCTTTTTTAATAAAAAGGATTGGGCCAAGTATAAACTTTACTAACTTAATTCCCTTAAGCATGCTATAGATCGACACGTAACCATTGCCCCTACTGAATTAATGCACTATCTAGCATTTAGACCTCCTTTTTTTTCAATGTGGCCCTAGGGTAATAAATGCCTTATCCTTATTGGTCACAATTAGAATGTATTCAAGTTTGTCAAACTCTTGTCATGGAATTTCAACATACAGATGGGTCGCGAAGGCGCCTGGATGCATCACGTCGACTTCATCACGATGTTTGGAGCTTCGGTGGCCTGTTGTTTGAGTTTTTCTTTTCTAAAGAATCAATTGTGTAATTTTACATTCTAGTACTATTCATTTTTTTTGATTGTTTTGTTAAGAATTTATTAATAAAATATCGGAAAGTTTTTTGGTCTCACGGTTTATTCAAAAAAGAAGAAGAATAATAATAAGAAAGAATTTTATGAGAATATGATTTTCTTAATTTTGAGTTTAAACTTCTTATATCAATATACATTTTCTAGCCTTCAGATAACTTTAAAGTGTACTGATTAAGATTTAGAGCCGTGTCTTCAGAGACAATTCTACCACGACGATATTGTATTATTGCTCTTTATTGTGTTGATAACAACTTTGACATCAACTAGTTGTATAAGTTCAAATTAAATCGAAAAGATTTGATAAAATCATCCCTTTTTGTCAAGTTCCTTCTATTTGATTTTTGCTTCAAGGGACATGGATTTAATGGATTTGAGATGCAATGGAATAAAAAGCTATTTTGGTTGTCTTGACGTATACCTTAATTTGACATTAGAATCAAGCAATCACTTTATTGACAAAAAAAATGATAATCTAAAATTCTACGTTAAAATCAAAATGACCCTTGAATTTAAATTAGATATTTACTAAATATTTTTCTAACCATTACATTGTAATCACTCTCTACTAAAGTCTCTGCCACTATTCTAAAACTCGAAAATAGTGGTGAAGATTGAGAGTTATATTTTTATGTGCGCAACGGTATTTTCTTTTTTAATCTGCTTTTTAAAGCGCTCTTGATGGAAATTAAACCTAAATTGTCTTGATACCATATTAAAGTATTTATCACTCTTTTATTTTTATATTCTAACACCATCTATTGTCAATTGCCCTTTATTCTTGTTTTAATTTTGTCATACTTTCTTGATAACAAAGCAAAGGAACTGTCGTATTAATTAAAGAAAAATTTTGGAAATAAAAAATAAGTAATATAATTACATTATAAAATTTGATTTCTAGAAGTGAGATTCATAGAGAAGAATCCAAAAATTCTGAGGTCAGCAACAAATCAAGCTGATCCTAAACACGATATGTTGGGCTCTTTGATTTAATGAAATAGAAAGAACAATAACAATGGGAGATTATGAATGCAGTCTCCCTCGACCCTTTGCAATGTAGCATCCAATTTTCTAATCACAATCATTCATTTTCATCTCACAATAACTGCTTTGCGATGGACCACTGATTCTTTAATCTTTGCCATTTATTACCCTCTAACATAGACTACTTGTAAGTCAAATTTATATCATATTTTAGTTAAATTACAGTCTCCCATGAAATAGTGACCGAGCTGTCCAAGGTAAAACGGGATTCGGCTCGTGTGTGTGTCACACACACATACAATAAGAGGGCCAATCACGCATTGAACCTCTTATAATCTCTTATAATATCCGTGTGAGACTTACACATAACATATTATAAGAGGATCAATACACGTATCAATGCGTGATTTGTGCTCTTATTGTATGTGTGTGTGGCTCACACACATGAACTGAACTGGGTAAAACGCTCTATTAGCAGTTTGCAACACGTACAACACTAATAGTAGAAAATAGAACACGTAATTCATAAGTAGTGTTGTGGTTTAGATGAAGCTTCAAAGAGCTTACAATTAGTGTTGCGGTTTGGAGCCAATTCGACTGGATATTTATCCAAATACATTATTATACTTGATTTCTAGACCCCTGCAATACACATGTAGGGTTATTTTTTAATGTGTTGTATTTGAAATATTAGTAGGCATGTTTAGCCAAAAACCCCACATTCTCACCACATACTCTCTTCCTTACCTTACTTCCCTGTGCCATCCATTCTCCCCACTTATCAAATCAACCCGCACAAAAAAAGTACAAAAATAGGAAACAACCCCCCTAACTCCCAAGTTTTCAAACAAACACCACCATCAAACTCTTTTATCACCAAAAAAAAAAACAACATCCATCCCCTCCCTCCATCCCTCCCCTTCTTGTATTAATACTCCAAAACCCCCTGCTCAACATCTCCCCAAATCCCCCTTCTCTCTCTCTCTCTCTCTAACTCACTCACTCATTCTTCCCTTCATGTGCCACAACACTATGTCCTCCAAGAACCCACATCCCCACCACATCCCCTCCTCCAGTGGGCCTACCACTACTACTCCTCCTCCTTCTCCTCCTCCTTCTTCACCTTTCCCTTCGCCGTCGGAGGCCATTAAAGAAGCATCCTCCCTCTTCCACCTCTCCTTCCCCATCGCCCTCACCGCCCTCCTCCTCTACTCCCGCTCCGTCCTCTCCATGCTCTTCTTGGGTTCTCTCGGCGACCTCCCCCTCGCCGCCGGATCCCTCGCCATCGCCTTCGCCAACATCACCGGCTACTCCGTCCTCTCCGGCCTCTCCCTCGGCATGGAGCCGCTCTGCTCCCAGGCCTTCGGAGCCGGACAACCAAAACTCCTCACCCTTACCCTCTACCGCTCCGTCCTCTTCCTCCTCTGCTCCTCTCTCCCCATTTCCCTCCTCTGGCTCGCCATGTCCAAAATCATGCTTCTCCTCGGCCAAGACCCAAACATCACCGCCATGGCGCACACCTACCTCCTCTGCACTCTCCCCGACCTCGTCTCCTTCTCCCTCATCCACCCCATCAGAATCTACCTCCGCTCTCAGGGCATTACAAAACCTTTAACCGTCACTGCCTCCATCGCCGCCCTCCTACACCTCCCGCTCAACTTCCTTCTGGTGAAGAAGCTGGAGCTGGGGGTCCCCGGCGTCGCCGCCGCCTCCGCCGCCTCCAACCTGGCCCTCCTCCTCCTCCTCCTCGCCCACCTCCACTCCCGCGGCGAAGCGTGGCAGGCGGTGGGCCCGACCCGGGAGTGCCTCGCTGGGTGGGGACCGCTGGCCCGCCTGGCCTTTCCTAGCTGCGTCTCAGTCTGCCTCGAGTGGTGGTGGTACGAGATCATGATCCTTCTTTGTGGGTTGCTACCCGATCCGAAACCCGCTATCGCCTCCATGGGCGTTCTGATCCAGACCACCGCTTTAGTTTACGTCTTTCCTTCTTCGCTCGGTTTCGGGGTCTCGACCCGGGTCGGCAACGAGCTGGGGGCCAACCGGCCCAATAAGGCCCGGACGTCGGCCTCCGTCTCCGTCCTGCTCTCGGGCCTAATGGGCTTTGTTGCCATGGGCTTCGCTTGGGTTATGAGACACAGATGGGGGCTGATGTTCACCAACGACGTCGAGATCCTGCGGCTGACGGCGGCCGCGCTACCTATCGTGGGGCTATGCGAGCTCGGCAACTGCCCGCAGACCGTCGGGTGCGGGGTCCTGCGGGGGAGCGCAAGGCCGGCGCACGCGGCGCACGTTAACCTGGGGTCCTTTTATATGGTGGGAATGCCGGTGGGTGTTGGGCTCGTGTTCGGGCTCGGGGTCGGGTTCTGCGGCCTGTGGGCCGGGCTGCTCGCGGCCCAGGTGTGCTGCGCTGGGCTGATGCTGTACGTGGTGGGGACCACGGACTGGGAGGCGGAGGCGCGGCGGGCGCAGGATCTCACGTGCGGTGGGGAGGGGAGGCACGTGAGCGATGGGGGGGATGTGGAGCAGGGGAAGGGGGAGGAGAAGTGTTATGAGCCGTTGATTTCGATCACGGTGTCTGAGATCGAGAGGTGAGGGGGGATTGTATTTTGCTAGAGAAAAGAAAACAGTTCTAACTATTGGATATTTTGGAGATGAGTTTTTTTTTTTTTTTTTTTTTTTTTGTATTTTTTTGCTTTACTCAGTAAAAAAACTTTGTACTGATTTTTAGTTTTTAGTTTTTAGTTTGGCTGGGTTTAGTTATTTATGGATGGGGAGGGAGAGGAGGGATTTTTGTTTTTCCAGTTTGTAGTAAATATTATACTGGGTTTATGTTTAAAAAAAAAATAAAAATTAGAAAGCTTTGCTGGGTGACAATGATAGGTTAAGTGTCGCAGAAGAATATTTACAGTGGCAGACTTGCAGCAGTCCATGTTGGGATGTCTCCACATCACAAGGTCCCGAGCAAAATGATGGAAAATGAATGCATGGCAAGAATCAGAATCATAACGCAGGGGGGTACGCTATCTCTGTTGTTGTGCACCAGCCATTCCAGTCTGGTCCAGCCCAGCCAGTTGTGGTGGGATAAATAAAAAGAGGTTGCTTTCGTCCTTGATGCTGCTGCATCTGCTTCTGCCCTCCACAATTCCAAATCCAACTTTTTGGAAGGAAGCAAGCAAGCACTGTCAAAATGTCGATCTGATGGAGAATGGGGAAGCAACAAACAACAGTGGAAAGCATTTGCTACATCCTGTTTGGCTCACAAAGAGTTTGTTACAGGGGAGGGCAAGGGCAATGTGAGTGATCCCCTCCCCACTACTGTCAACGCCAAGGAAACTCTGTCCCTCCCCCCTCGTGCCATCGCCAATCCTGTTATGTTTACTAATAATACAAAACTGTGACAACTCTCTCACTTCCAACTTTCCTCCAATAAAGCAGGTTGTGGGTTTTCCTTTCTAGGTATTTATTAAAGTCCTACTTGTTATACATTTGGGACAATTTCTGGAGATTCAATAATTCGGGTCGAAAACATGCATGCAACTCTGTTTCACCGAAGACACTGGGGCTGCTGCTTCTTTTGTCCCCTTGGCTTGGCTGTTTGCTATTATGTGAATGCTCCCCCCATTACTGTCACTACAGTAGAACTGGGCCCCTTCTGCTTCTGCCAATCCTGTTGTTGAAGCTCGCTCGCTAGCCATTCTCACTGCATAGCTCGTGACCTTCACTGTATCACACGCGGACAAAAATTAATGACGACACCCGACCCCAGCGCTGCTCAGTTAAAAATCGCCTGTGACATAATCACTGGTGACGTCACCAATCAATCTCACTTTTAAAGCACCTTCCAAAAGACAGAGAGGGAGGGTTGGGGGTGCGCCTGTCACTACAAATGAGAAAAACGCAGCCCAGGAATTTACTACACCTGTTGGCTATTGTACCCGAAGAAGAACAGTGATTCCTCCACACATACTGAAAAAGTTGGCATATATAAAAATATCACGGAAGCAGCCAGCGAGAAAAAATCCACGAAAAGGGCACGCACTGGAGAGATTCATAATAACACATGGCTCAACACAGTGACAGCAACAATAATGTGGGCGAGGTACGCTTAAATGCAAGAAAGAAGACAAACAAGCAAGTAAAATGAGGCAAAACTCATAACCTTAAATTGTATTACAAGGTGTCAAGGGTACGCACTTGACAGATAACAAGAAGGAACAAAAATAGGACAGAACATAAAAATAAACCTAACCTAGCCTAAACCTAACACCTAGATCTAACAGAAAGCAAACGAAATGATAAATCACAGACAAACTCAAAGCAACCCACCACCTTCACACCCCCCTCAACCTCAAGCAAAAGAGATTACAACCACACTTTAATCAATTGAAACTCTCCTGCTCCTGCTCCTGCTCTTCATTAATATTAACACGATTAGAAACCCCTTAAAGGAACCGTAGTAACTGTACAAAAGAACGCATAACTGACCCATCCTCTCCATCTGTTTGTTGCTCATTCTGCAGAATCTGTCACTCCTGGCTAAACCAAAATCTCAGGGTCCAGTAGAACTTACCACAGGAAGCCACGTCCTTGCCTCCCGTCTCTCTCATTCGCTTGTCATCCATAAGTTTGCATTGCTGCCTCAGACCGTCAAAGACTCACGCCATCGATGTCAAGCTCAACCTGCCAAGGCCAAATCAAAAACAACAAAACTGGACAGTATAAAGATAACACAGCACAGATCTTCCAAATATTCTAAATTCAGAGCAAGTATTCCAAATTCAAAATTCAGAGCAAGTAACTGCATGCCTTATCACTGGTTTCTGCACAGGTTCGGAACCAGCTCCACCTCGTCCCTTCAGTACCACTCCAAGGGAAGCATTTGGCTGCATAGTTCCAAACCAAAAAACGAACAGAAAAGAAAATATGGGATAAACCTCAGTAAACACAGGTAATAACCATAAACCTTGAAAACAAAAGAAAGCAACATGGGAAAGTTAGATGCGAGACCTCTAACTCCTCAGCCAAGCCATTTCCAACTACACGCTCACCCCCCCGAAGAGTTGCCTCCAAAACCGTCTCCTGTACACTGGCCTGAACAGAATCCTGGCTCCTATCCCCTTCACAGCTCTCACCAATAGCACTGACCTTCAACGAGCTATCTAAATAATTTGAAGCATCCATCTTGACAACATTACCACTGGACACAGAAAGGATCTGCTTTCCAGAATCAGGAGAAATCAATTTTGGCTTTTATCCAGTTCTGCAACAGGATATTGCTTATTGTCAGGTGTCCTGTATACTTTTATAGAGCCTCCACTAGATCCTCCACTTGAACCTCCACTCCCCGGCTCACTTGAACCTCCACAACCAGGCTCAGGTGAATAAAACTTCTCACAGTCTGGGCTGACAGATAGACGCTTCTCTGTTTGTTGCTTTACAGCATTCTCATTGGGGCTCATTTTCCTCTTAAATCTTTTCTCACCCTCGACTTCATCATTTCCATCTTCACCACCTACTCTTTCAAACAGTCTGGGCTCAGGTGAAGAAAGCTTCTCACAGTCTGGGCTGACGGATAGATGCTTCTCTGATTGTTGTTGCTTTACAGCATCTTCATTGAGGCTCATTTTCCTCTTAAATCGTTTCTCTGAAGACCCACCCTCGACCTCATCATCTCCATCTTCGCCATCTACTCTTTCACACAGTCTGGCCTCAGGTGAAGAAAGCTTCTCACAGTCTGGGCTGACAAATAGACGCTTCTCTGATTGTTGCTTTACAGCATCCTCAATGGGGCTCATTTTCCTCTTAAATCGTTTCTCTGAAGACCCACCCTCGACCTCATCATCCCCGTCTCACCACCTACTCTTTCACACTTATGTTGGTTTGTGGGCTTTGAAGGCCTAGATCGCTTGAATCCTTCCGGAAACACAAATGATGGAATCTGCCTCCGACGCACATGGGAAACATAGATTTCCATCCCTGGTTTCCAGTACATGTACATGTTTACAGAGTGCCTAAACTCATCAACTGTACCACGTATATCAAACTGTTGGCCTTCTTGGACTCTCACACCTTGTTTCCTCTGCAAGCCCATGAAGAAGGCACAGTGTGCGCATTGTTTGGATGTGTCCACATATTCATTGGGTATGGGTGGCACTGCAGCATCCTGTATGTGTCTCGCTCAATCTGTGAGAATGCCACATAAAGAAACAAAAACGAAGAGATAGAAAGTCACATTAGCAGCCACCAATGCCATGTGAAAGGTGATAATTACTTGATTACAAATCTCCAGAGCAAAGATAACAGGGAATACCAAGATAAGCAAGTTAGTTGGCAAAATGAAGCATGTCATGAGACCCAAATTTGTGTAGAATTTACCTTAAGAGTCAGCTGCCTCAGTCGAGATTCCACCCAGCCCTTCCAGACCCGCAAATCATCAGAATCTGCAGCAACTATGTCAACTTGAAGATAGTTCTTATATGCTTCAAAAAAATGGTAAGGTTCAAAGAGAGCACTCCAGCTGGCCCTACTCAGCTCAATCTCCTGGAAGGTATAGAAGAAAGGGGGAAATGTGTAAAATGAAAAGAATCAAATGCTTTTGAAAAACAAACCCAAAGGAAGAAACTATATGCATTTTACCTCGCAGATTTTGTTGCCATTCTGAAACTGCTCCATCATAACCCTAAGAGTGCTAGTGGAGACATTATAGCTAGAATTCATGCATGGATATGCAGGTGTAATTATAGGCATGTGATGAGTACGGTCTCGAGGGTTCTTCCTGGGATCCCACACAGGGAATCCAAGTTCATCCTCCTCAATAGCGCAAAGCATGACAGGATTTGGCCAGCGCCACTGGGTATAAACTCTAAAGAATCGAGAAACTAGCATACTAGGAACAGCATTTGGATACAGCTGGCAGACACGCGCAACTAACAGCGCCCAATTAACTCCCCCAAGGAACCCAGTAACCTAACAACGAAAACAGGGAAGCGATGTGTAATACATATCCAAATAGAAGATAAAAAATAACTAATTCCCTTAAACCAGCTCACATTGGAATAGACACCACGCCTCTTAGCCCAAAGCTTCAAGCATCTCAGTGTTGTGCGGAAGTTCTAGATGTCGGAAGAAGATTCAGGAGAAGTGCTAAAATCAATTCATGAAAAAAGTTTATGTAACAAAAAAGAAAAAGGTAACCTCAACATTAGGGACAAGCCGAAGAATTTGGTCGGCCACCCTGCATCCATTAAGACTACGAACAGTAGGTTCATCAACATCGTAAAGCACTGATCCTTGAGAAATGTCCAAATCCTGCATGGGCATATATGGAAGTAGATATAAGACACAACAGAACCACACGAGAAAATTGAATCTACATTTGAACTCCCACTCCTGTGTTTTAACTTGTATAACAAACAACAAAGCTGACTGGGTAAACAATAGCTACATAAATGAAGGAGAAATTTGTCATGAGTGACTCCTGACTTGCAATCATAGGCATGGTTCACAGTCGCGGTCTCGGCCGCTGACTTGGCGGGCACTGAGACGGATCGGTCTCGGTGACTCGGATCGGTATCGGGCGATACGCACAAAACGTTACATAGAAAGCTAAAAAATTCTGAAAAATCACAATAAATCTTAAAAAAATGTAGACATCCATATTCATGTATCACATGTTCAAATATATCACCTAGCACATTAAACATAAAGCGAAAGTATAAATACACGCGTCGTCGGTAGAAGCATATCAAAATACATGCACAATATAGTAAATTGAACAAACTACATTCATAAATACATGCTAATGTAGTTATTTCCACATTGAATTGCGATGAGGCACAAAATTATCATCATAATGCCAAATCAACCGAGTCAATTCTGATTCTCGGCCTAGTCAGTCTCCTCTGAGTTGAGTCGACCGACTCGTGACTCGGACTCGTCTCGCAGTGGGCCGAGACGGATACGACTCGGCCGACTCGTCTCCGACTCGGCCGAGTCTTTGAACCATGATCATAGGATGCATGTTGCATGCAGGGCTAACAAAAAACATCACCTGCGGTAAGAAGTCAAGTGAAAAAGGTAGCAGCAGGCAAGGCTGCACTTAAAGCTACTACAGCTCCGCCAACTTGATACATAAAACTCTGAAACTGTAAACTAAATTCACAAGGGCACAACTGCATTTTGCTCTGACAGCTGAACCTCCACCATGCCACGGTTTAACAAGCGAGGGCCTCAAAGCAAGAAATCCCCACAATCACTTACTCCAAGAAAGTAGTAGGACAACAAAAAAACTCTTTATAGAACTCTCTTGCTCCATTGGATAGGCAGAAAATTTTAGAACTTCAGATAACATTTGGGGAATGAGATATCAGAGAAACAACAAAATTTAAGATGACACGTGTAAAGAATTTCAAGCAAAATTATTAATAATGGATCTAGCAAAAATAGGAAAGGTGACTGAAGCGAACAGTCATTGTTTTGTAAGATGCGAGTGCTCAAAAGGACAAAATAAGTATTAAAATATAATAAACTCACATCATTAACAAGAAGATAATATCATTTTACAGAGTTGACTGGCTAAAACAACTTTAGTATCTCTAGAAAATAGGAAGAATTAACCCCCAACAAATTATTCAAACCCCCAGAATTCCCCTTCAACCTAATACTTCGTGCTTAAAACTCAAAAAAAAAGATGGTGTTCTCATAAGCAATAAATTCCAATAAAAGGTAGATGTAAGGCAATTTATGAAATTCATCATTTCAAAGAAAGTGTTCTAATATAGGTGTATTAATTATGCTTTAAAGTTCACATAAAACCAGCCGCAAATTGTTCCATCACTAACTATTATCATGCTCATTCAGACATCTTTCAAATATAAATCTCCCTTAAAAGGGAAACAAAGATTTAAAATTTCTACCCACCAAAAGTTTAGTGGAAGGAGAGGAGGGAATGAGAGGGGGAAGGGAGAATATATTCCATATAGGGGGGAATCGAACACCATAACTGCTATGGTAAATAATACTTTCACCTGATAAGATAATTTTGAGGAAAATCACAACAGGAGGAAACATAGAACTACAAGTTATTAGATTTTCTCAGGTCCAACCAACTAATTACATGAACCAATAGGGTATGAGCATGCTACTATAAGCTAATGAATGGACACTAAAGCACAAATAGGTTAACATACCCTTCTGCTTACAGAGAATTCATTAGCTATCCATTGCAAAGAAATCCATATACATATAAATAATATTGAGAGATAAACATGAAACACTTCCTTGTTGCTGCTGCTGTTTATAAAGATAAAGTATATCATGCACCATAATTTTTTTTACAAAGTAAAAGAAAAAGGAAACTAAAGACCAATGTATCTTTTGGGAACTTACTTCGGGAACTACTAGGAGAGATACACTAGCATAGAGAAGATCAATGGATATTCCATTAAATTTGAATTTCATTACAGGGACATGAGCATCTGGAACAGGCTGTAGTTCAGTTACTTCTTCCATTTCTGCCAAAATATCATGCAAAATAATGAAGAAGTCCTGCAGGGCACAAGACTAGATTCAGTGCAACTACACCATTTAAAGAAACCTAATATGAAGGATGTTAGAGACGACAAAGCAAATTCAGAAAAAAGAAACCTCTCGATTAACGTAAGAAGGTCCAACACAAAGTGTGTCAATATCTGCCCCTGGCCCATGAACCTGTTACAAGAATTATTCAATATAAATATCTGGATTAACACTTCCATGCCCTTCAAACTTTAAATCATCTATAATACATAGCACATAGGATATCAATCATGTTTAAGGATTATTAGATAAACAGAGGTTGATGAACATCATAAGTAGAACAAGAATGTTATTTTCAAGAGAGGAGAGAAAAAACCTACTACCAAAGTAAGAACATGCACATATAGTAATAACCCAAAGGATAAAACTTTCACTAATCCTTTTGTAGGCCCGAGTGCCTCCACTTAATTGTCATTTTCCCTTCCATTAATTCTTGTTTTTTGGCGGTAAGCAGTGACCAAGTGATGCATGCTAGCCTAAACTGAAACCACCAATGCTCTCACTTATTTGAGATGGGCCTTTCAGCATTCAACGAGTAATTGATGGAGGAACTAATCCAAATGAAAATGATGGTCCCTTTAGCAGTGTCCTCCCCTCCAACAGTGCTTTATGGAGGAAACTAAACCAAAGTCCAAGCACAAATATGTAAAGCTGAAACCTCCTCCAAAATAACCCGTTAATGACATCAGAAGAATCATCACTTGCTGGCCAGAACTTAGTCCTCGAAGCATATCACAATTGTTAGAACTTAGACAGGAATTTATCCCAAAGAAGAATAAAAACACTATCCAAATTGCAAGTGGTCAAAGAAGAGTAACTAATACCTGGTAAAACAAGGAAATCACAAAACTACAAGCATAAAAGTAATTATCAGAGAACCCTTGCCAGATAGAATAAAAAATCTATCAAGATAGGTAAAAACTAAGCATCATCCTACCCAAAGCTTTTTCTCTATATAATAAATGACTTCTGCTCATTAATCTTAAGAACCCTCAAAGCCTCATTATAAGCTTCCCTATTGAATAACTCACCAACAATTTTGAAGACTTTTTTCTAACTTCTAATCATGGTTTAAAATCTTAATATCACTGTTGGTGTTGGACAAGGGTATTTTTTATCAATACCGTTAATATTGGCCCAGTTATAGAAATACATCATATCTGAAACCTCAAAACTTGATAAGATTTCGCGGAGTATATTGGAATCAACGAATATTTGGAACGATGTCTCCAATCATAATAAATGCAATCAATTGATAGACGGATCTTGTTGGTACAAAGTAAATAATTATATTATTCTGCCACCTACCCATTATGACCAAATGGCTCCATAGCATCTAATCATATTAGAAGTACCTTATCGATCATAAATCCATGGTGTACTATTACAGCATGAAGTGAACATGAAATAATGTCTGAACATAACTTTTCAAAGAATTTTTTTTAAAATAAAAAAACTGTGATGTAATTATAATGGATCTTCTATGTTTTTGTGATCAGTTGATAATAACAGAACAAGAGAGCTTATCCATTGAGTATAAGGATGTTCAACAACTTATTGGTAAAAAGACCAAGCGGTAGACTTAGAATAACGAACATGATCCTGTTAAACAATAGACTAAGTAATATACAAAAACTAATAGAAGATAATCAAAGTATGGAAGGGGATAAAATTAGCATGAACCAATGTTGACATCAAGATAAAATAGGGAGAAAGCTGCAGAGCTCAAAATAAAATCAATTCAGTATTTTAATAAGCCTGTGAGAGAATGAAAACACAACAATCACAACTCAGAACTCAAGATCATCAACTATTGAAATACAATGACTCTATTATATATACAACAATGACAAGCCCGTGATGAAAGACACCAGAATCTTGGAGAAGTGCAATGAGATTAAAAGCCTGCAGGAAATTATTACCGGCAAGTACTCAAAGGGACAAACAATAAATCAAGCAGTAAACAGATGTTTATTTGAAAAATATGGGCAATAAATGGGTTAAAACTTCACATGGACCATGATACGATCAAAAAAAGACCACGCAGTAGATGTAGAATAACGACCATGATCCGGTTAAACAATAGACAAAGTAGCATACAAACTAATAGAAAGATAATAAAAGTACAAGCTCAAAATAAAATCAATTCAGTATTTTAATAAGCTTGTGAGAGAATGAAATCACAACAATCACAACTCAGAACTCAAGATCATCAACTATTGAAATACAATGAGACTATATTATATATAAAAATAAAATACTTGCAAAACACAAGGTACCCTACTGATGACCATTAGTTTGCCTTCCACAAATCACAATAGCCGTCATGAACAATAGATTATCTATCTGTCAATTTTAAAACTAGCATGTGTTTATCGCAGCTAAGCTTTCATCTTACCCCTAACCGATAAGAACCGAATGTAAAAATGACAGCATTTGCCTCCTCAACCATTTGATCGGTATATCCTCGCTGGCGAGTCAACTGCTTTACCCATGCTTTAACAATCTGAAATAATCATCAAGAAAATATAAATATTGCAAAAGTTTTAGCCACAAGGAGACTAAGCATGCAAGAATCTCATCAATATCACAAGCAAGTTCAGTTAGAAGGTGTGAAGAACATGATGAAACCTAACATAAAAGAGCTGCGGATTAACCAAATAATCTAAAACTATTATATACATCATCAATAACTTCACAACCACCAAGACAACTTATTGATCAGAACATCAGGGTTCTTTTCTGAATAAATATGGGCATAATTGAAACCTTAATAGGTTCTCAAAATTAAAGATACGTATCCTCTCAAACTCATATTCCCAGTAACTTTTTAAAATAGCATCTTTCTGTTTAACATAAACTGTTAGTAACCCGTTGCAATAAAAGTATTGCCACAATCATTAAAATCGGAATTCACCAAAAGAAAAAGGATTAGTTACAGTTAAAGAAGAAACTCTCACCTGATCAATCTGCCCAAGGACCTCTTCTCTCCTCACAGCTTCTTCCTGGCTCTCATAGAGCCCAGCATCGACCAAGAACTTGCAAACAAAATAAACCCACATCAGCAAACCAATTCCACATCAAAAAAGCTAAAATTTTTGACAAAATAAGAAGTAAAGGCGCATACTTTCTCTAATTCCGCGCTTCTTTGCAGGTCAACATCCGTTGGCCCAGAAGTAGAGATCGGCTTCGTCACACCGTACTGCTCGAAGCTTGATTCATCACGTTCCCACCTTCAGAACTGCCCATCCCCTAAAAAACCCTTATTAATCTCAAAATACAGAACCTTAACGGCGGAGAACCAAAGAATCAAAACTAATCCCAAATTCAACGATTCTCCAAAATCCCGAACCAAATTCCCCAAGATCCAATGAAAAATTAACCCCAACCGGGAGGTCGCCGGATCAGATCTACGGAAGATCGGCAACCGAAAACCTAAGCTCACGAACAAAAGCACGCAGCAGGAGACACTATAATCGGCGAAAAGACGAAATCCCACTCGGAGAAGCAAAAGCCCCGAAATCCAAATGAGATTCGGAGTCCTGGTGGGAGGAACGCTAAAAGACCAGATCCGGGGACCAAATCAAGAAAGGGGTTTGCCGAAACCCTAGGAATTGGGGCAAATTTGAGGATCGGCGACGAGCGGCGGCAACGACGAAACCCTAAAACAGCGAGCGGTAAGCGATTTCCGGGATCTGGTCTTTTGCGGAAGGAGAGAGAAAGAAGACAGAGAACGAGAGGGGAGAGAGAGAGGCCAGAGGCGTTATCGGAGGGAAACAGGATGCGCGTTATTTTTATCGGCGAATTAATAAAGGAGAGATAATTTCACGCAGTTTTTCCGAATACCACTTTCCGAGTCGGAGCGGGATGGTGGCCTGTGGCGGAGGTGCAGGAACAGGAATGAAGGGTGGGAATAGAACTTTGGCGGCTTGGCGATCCAGAAGCGTCGGCAGCATGCTCTTCTATTCTTCGGACCTTTCGGGGAGATTTTATTTCTGGAATGGGCTTTATTTATATGAGTACAGAAAGTATTTTATAATTGCATTTTGTGACTTTTCAGTGACAGAGCTTTCTCTGCCAGCAGTAAATAATTGAACTAATTGAGAAGGGTTTGTCATCTCAACTTCTATTTATCTCTTTTTTTTACTTCTATCGTTCCCTTTGGTCTTTCACTCAATTTTAGTTCTTATTTTTCAATAAGAGAAGAAAAAAAATAAAGTTGATATACTTTAAATTTTAAAGTGATTATAAAGAGTATATTTTGAAAAAGACATGTCAATTTGATTAAAAGATCATTCTACCTAAAAGGAAGTTACGTTTAAAAAAAAAATTCTAATGAAGGTGGCTCCTCAATAAATAACTGTTAAGAGATCTCACGTATAAATTGTTAATTTTTTTATTTAACTTCATCTAGAGGAATTGAAATTTTGAAACTAAGGGGATATTTGGATTCAAGAAAGGGGGCGAAAGTGAGGAAGCAGAAAGTGTCATTTCCCACTTCCGCTGTTCATCCAAGCATCAAAAAAGAAAAATTGAAAAAAAATCTTTTTTTCTTTCCTCTTTTACACAATCATTTCCTCATTTTCAAGATGTTATAGCTAATTTTGTGGTCATGTAAATCTCGTTTGTAATAAGTTATACCTCAAAACAGTTAATTTTGTGGTCATGTAAATCTTACTTGCATTCTAATTGCAGTCTAAAAAAAATTTCATAATTAATTTTTATTTTAATATTATTTTACGGTCAACTATGTGGCGAATATTTTCACTTTCACTTTCACATTACCACCCAAACACCGAAAAACACATTATATTTTTCCAATTATACTTCCCAACTACCATCCAAACAGCAGAAAAGAAACACAAATTCTCATTTTTCAAAAGAAAAAGAGTCCTACTTTCCACTTCCTCACTTCCACCTACTTTCGGACATCCAAACAGCCCCTAAGTGTAGAAGCATTTTTTTTTAAAATGTAAATTGTAGGTTTTTAACACGCGCGGTACTTGAATCACAGATTTTTAGAATGCGAGAATACTACATTTATGAATTAATTTAGGCACAATCTCCGAAACAAATAATATGACTCAAACTCACCAAGGCAACATATTTAAATAACTTTATGTGAATTTTAATATGAATGTGAAACCGTGGATAGAGATCTCAAAGAAACTAAATTACAAGTTGCAAACTCTAAAAATTTTGCATTACAACATTTAAGATTTTGATGAGATGATTAAATAAAAGTATAAAATAAAAAATCTACCAAATTTTTGAACATTTCTGTTACAGAACCAAAGAGAGTAACCAAATAAAATTAATTAAATATAAGTATAAGATAAAAATCAATCATAGTTTGCTTGGTTTTCAAGTTTATAGTTTTTTAAGCAGCAGTTAGCAATTTTATAAGCTATAGTTTTATTATCCAAAGGACTTTTACAGTTAATGCTAAGTTTTGGAGGCAGCTAAATGTAATTTAGTAAACTCAAATAAACTAATGTTTGTGTTTTTAGAGTTAAAGGACTACCTATAAAAAGAAACTATAATTCAGAAGAGTTAACCTCAAAGACAAATAAACTCTCACAAGATATAAAAATCAATGTAGTAAAAGAAAAAAATTTAGATTACAACGTTAATCTAACTTGAACTCGAAATTTGTCAAATTGCGATTTCAAAGTAATAATTAGCACAAATTTTATAATATAATTATTATAACACAAAGATATTTTCAATATTTATGTATAATAGAGAAATGTAAATCAGCTGACACAGGAGGTAACTCTCTCATATATCGCACTCAAAAATCAAATTTTCCGAGTGAATTTTCAAGATCCGACCGCACATTATCATCTTCATATTCTAAGATATATACATATATAAAAAATCAAGTGATTTGAAGTTCGTTTACTTATTGATCTAATCGTTCCGTTTTGTTCTATTATTAAAAAACCGTTAATATTTGAACCCAAAGAAAATGGAGTAAACAAACTTCAAATCACTTGATTTTTTATTTGTATATATTTTAGAATATAAAGATAATAATGTGCAGTCGGATCTTGAAAATTCACTCGGGAAATTGATTTTTGAGTGCGACATAGGAGAGAGTTGCGTCCTGTGTCAGCTGATTTACATTTTTGTAATACATAGATTTATACTACAAAATTTACAATATATTGTGATGAATCTGCAAAAGGGAACTTTTTCCTCTTACCGCAAGGACAAAATATCAGCCAGAAATTCAATTCCCTTGCTGGTCTGGTTGGAATTAGGATGGGAAAAAGATCAAATATCAAAACTGTAGCGCAATCAACGGCTGAGATTGTTTCTGAGATCCTGAAACAAGAATCTTTTCTCTCTTTTACACCTTTTGTTGCCCATTTTGTCCTTGGGAAGATTTGACCAGACACTGGGGTTGGTGAACGAACCGTGAGCATTGTGAGGAACTTCCAGCGAAAATTATGGGGTTTGCGCAAAGAAAAAGAGAATATGGGAAGGGTGTTTTGGTAGTTTACTTGGGGCGGCAGAAAACTCCTTTTTTTTGGTTTTTCCACGGAGTGGGAAATTTCAGGTCAACGAGCGTGAAGTGAACTCTCCGCCACGTGGGTGGGCCCCGAGTGGACTTGCATTTCTTTCTCGGTTTTAATTTATAAAATAGACCGGACCGGGTCATCTTCGGTGCCCGAGTCTAGGTCACCGCCGTCCCGCCGAATTGGAGTTTGGCACCCAATTAATTGGGCCAGCAAGACTAGGGGCGTGTTTGGATGTAAGGAATCGGAGTGAAGTGAGGAAGTGGGGAAGTATAATTGCTCATTTTCCTATCTATCCAAACACCGGAAAAGGAAAATAAGAAAACCCCCTTTTCCCTTTTCATCTCTCTTTTACACAACCATTTTCTCACTTCCAGAGTGCTACAGTTAATTTTGTGGTCATGTAAATCTCATTTATAATAAGTTATAGCATAAAACAGTTAATTTTTTGGTCATGTAAATCTCACTTGCATTCTAATTACAATCTATTTTTATTTTTCTTAATTAATTTTTATTTTAATATTATTTTGCGGTCAACTTTGTGGTCAACTTTTCCATTTCCACTTTTCATTACCATCCAAACACCGGAAACGACAAAACATTTTCCAAACCACACTTCCCAACAACCATCCAAACACCAGAAAATTTACTACTCATTTCCCTTTTTCCTAAAGGAAATAAATCTTACTTCCTACTTCCTCACTTCACACCAATTCCTTAAATCCAAACAGACCCTAAAAGAGACAATTATTGGGAGCTCTTTTGTTTTTGTTTTTCTTTTCTGAGATTAATTATTGAAGTTTCTTTAAAGGAAAGAAATTTGCACAAAGACATATGGGCGTGTTTGGTTGCAAGGAAGTGGGCGGAAGAAAAGAAATAGGGAAGTATAATTGCTCACTTCCCTATCTATCCAAACACTAGAAAAGGAAAATAAGAAAACCCCTTTTCCTTTTTTCTTTCTCTTTTACACAACCATTTCCTCACTTCTAGAGTGCTACAGTTAATTTTGTGGTCATGTAAATCTCATTTGTATAATAAATTGTAGCATAAAACAGTTAATTTTTTGGACATGTAAATCTCACTTGCATTCTAATTACAGTCTATTTTATTTTTCTTAATTAATTTTTATTTTAATATTATTTTGTGGTCAACTTTGTGGTCAACTTTTCCACTTCCATTTTTCATTACCATCCAAACACCGGAAAAGACATAACATTTTCCAAACCACACTTCCCAACAACATCCAAACACCGGAAACTTACTAACAAATTCCTAAGTTCCAAAGGGAACTATTACCACTTCCTCACTTCCTTACTTCCTCACTTCCACCCTCAACCAAACAGGCCCTATATTGCTTCGTAGTCTGGACTCTATTAGCTGGCCTAGGGTGTCTGGCACGTATAATGCAATATTTCCACCAAGGATTGAATTTCTATGCATTAATTTTATAAGAATAAGTAAGATGTTTCAGTCAATAAACTGTTCTTTTATTTGGTACATTAAAACTTTTTAGAATTATGAGACCATCGAATATATTTCTACCAAAACTAACTTTATAGTGAGAAGTTAGTACCGATAAATGAAATGGTGAAAGTGGCGGCAGTGATCGGCGGCGGGGTTGGCAGAGGTCAACGATGAAAATGGTGATCGACGGTTGGTGGAGGGCAGTCAGCGATTGGGGTGATATTGATGGTGGTGGTTGGTAAAAGCCACAACAACTAGTGACGGTAGTCGGTAATGGCGATGATGACTGGTGGTATGTGGTAGTCGAGATTGGCAATCGGAGTGGCAGTGGTGATGGTCAGCGACGGCGGTGATTGGGGTGGTGGTGTTGGTGGTCGGCGGTGACAGTGGCTACTAGCTGCAATAGTGATCAGCGATTAGGATGGATAGTGGTCGCTAATGGCGGTGGTGACCAACGATCGATAATGGTGGCGGCGACCAGTAATTGTTGGCCCAAAAGCCCTTCACCCTAGTTTTGATGATGATCAACTCATGTAGTTATAGTTACTAATGATCTTGTGTTTAATTAGTGACAGATTCCTGATCAAGATCTTAGTAGGTGCATAGCTCAACAAAGGATAAAAGAACAAGATTTGGAGCTTGCATGTGGTGATCCAAGGAGTTTTTGGATCAAGCTTGGACCAAGTCAAGAAGATGAGAAGCCTTCAAGGGAAGACTTCAAGAAGTTGAAGACTTGGGTCTAGGTATAAGATTTGTATTTTTGTTTAGTAAAAGATGTAAAGGATAGATAGTTGGTGGATTGCTCAAGTTATATCACACACACACACTCTTGATTAGAACTCTTGTTTTAAAGTGCTTTCATAAAAGATTTTGTTTAGAAAAGAACTTTTATTTGGAAAAAGATTTTTCTTTGTGACAAAATATTTATCTTGGATTTTGGTATTTCAAGTTTACATATCTTATAACCAAAACCATACTTAGTGCTTATTGTCAAAAACTAGATATTACATCTTAATTGTGTAGTGGATCATATCCATACACACCATGCTTTTAAATGAACTCAAAATCTTGTTTTTGTATTTGATGAAGATTTAGAAAAACAAGTTTGGAAAAACATGTTTGGAAAAATACATTTTGGTTATTGAGCTAATATTTCCAAGTTACAAAAATAGACCAAAACATATATAACATGTCTTGATTTTGTGCAAGCATGTTTGTTCTTTCAAGTATATTGGTAAAACTATTTTTGTAGAATTTCTATGTATTTTAGGATTTTATAAAAGATTTTTAAATCCTGTTTTCTAACCTGGAGTTTGGCTGACAGGCCAAATCGGTCGACCGGACCGGTCGACCGATGTGCACAGCCCTGTGCACGTTGTCAGCACAGTGGCCGGTCGACCGGGTCGGTCGACCGACCAAGAGAGTTTGCTCTCTGGAAATATCAGTCGACCGGGCGGTCGACCGACAGTTCATTCCAGGTTATCGGTCGACCGAGCCGGTCGACCGGTGGCTGCAACGGTCAGAAAAATGACCGTTGGCCGGTCGACCGGCGGTCGACCGACAGCACTGACAGGTTCCCAACGGCTCTATTTTCTGAAGCCTATAAATTGGGACTTTGTCAACTGTTTTAAGGTTAAGATTTTGGAGACCTTTGAGCTAGTTTTTCCAACTGATTTCAGAAGTTCTCTCCACATATTTGAGTGCAAATATTTCCAATCAAAAGGGAGTTTTTATCAAGAGAGTGTTAAAGTGATTTCTTGTGTTTTCTACCAAAGCTTTCTTTCCTTGATTTCTCACACTACACTTGAGCATCCATAGATATATCTATCCTATAGGAGAGTTGTAGTGAGAGCTTTGTAAGGTGATCAAAGTGTTGTGATCACCAAAGATCTTTCTTTGTACCTTGAGGAAGCGGGCAAGTGTGCTCGTTGTGGTTGGAGTTCGGTTGTGAACTCTTGGTGGTTCGAGGTGCGGCCTCGGCAAGCTTAGGGGGCTTGCGTGTGTACGGACTTGGGAGTCCAAGGGTTTGTAGGTGTACGGCACCGAGGAGAGATCCGGTGGGATCTTACATAGTGGAAATCCTTCGTGTGTCGAAGGCGGGGATGTAGAGCACGTGTGCTCGAACCTCGAAACAAACCCTTTGTGTTTGCGATTGCTTACTCTTCCCCTCTCTCTCTTTGTCTCTATTTTATATCTTGCATTCAATTTATTGTGTTCATCTTATATATGCATGATATATTCCCTTGTGCTCATAATTGTTATACATACTTGCTTGGATTGTTGTTAACACTAGTATTCAACCAAGAGAGCCAACGCGGCACCTCAACCCATTCAAGGGGAATCTAGAGGAGCTTGTCCAGAGCCTCGCAAGGGGAATTCGGCAACACTCTTGTGTTATACATAAGTGTTTAAATTAAAAGAAGTTTAATTTGGTCTACTTAGTTTTAATTCCGCATTATTTGTTCATAAGTGACCATTAGATTAGCCATCACCTATTCACCCCCCCTCTAGGTGATCTTACAATTGGTATCAGAGCTAGTTGCTCTTGATAAGGGTCTAACACCTAAGAGTTAAAGATCCTACATTTGGGCTAATCACAATATTTGTTGTACACACACACCTCACCATGGACTTTATGTCACCACCCACCTTTGACATTCTTAACATCCACATTTGGAAAGTTAAGATGTCATTATTCCTCAAAGCCCTAGGTTATAATGTATATCTTGCCACTACTAATAATGCTTATTGTATAGATGGTAAGAATCTTGAGGCTAATACAAAAGCCCTAAATGCTTTGAAGAGTACCCTAAATGATGATTACTTATTTAGGGTTGCTAATATTGATATGGCTTTTGTAGTTTGGAACACCCTCATCTCCCTTGGCGAAAATGAACAATACCTTGCGGGGAGTGATTCGGATGTTGGAAGCGACACCTCCAACAAGTGCTACATGGTCCAAGGGGATGACCCCTTGAGGTAAATACCGAATCCGATGATGAGGATGCTAGTATGTCATATGATGAGCTAAATTCTTTATGCCAATTATTGCTTGAAAGATATGACATAATTAAGAAAGAAAATAAAATTTTGAAAAAGGACATTGCTTGCATGCATAATGAACATGATTCATGTAGAGATAACATTGCATGCTTAGAAAAGAATAATAAAGATTTGAAAAAGAACATTGATTGCATGCATGTAGAAAATGATTCTTTTAGAAATAAACTTGCATGTTTAGAAAGGAAAATGAAGACTTGAAAAATGAAAATGTTTCCCTCATGTCTAAATTAAATGATTTGTGTAAAGGAACACAATTTTGAAGGATAAGATAGCTATGTAGAAAAACAAAAAGAAAATATTTTTCAAGAAAATATCACTTTGAAAAGAAATTTGTTGAAAAAGAAAAAGATTTTGTTGCTAAGAAGAAAAAGAAAAATGATTCTTCATCTCATCATGCTTTTCATGCCACATCTAATGAGATTAAGAATAAGAAAAACAAAATGAATAATTTGAGTTCAACTTTGAACTCTTGTGCATTCAATCATTCTAAGTTGGAATCTTTGTTTCAAAGAAACAAGTTCCCCATGTTCATGCACATACTCATCATGCTCATGCTTATGGTGCACATCACGATCACAATCACACTCATAAGCATCATGCTAAGGTGTACATTTGTACACATTGTGGCCGCAAAGGCCATCTAGCAAAATATTGTTTTGATAAGAAACCATATTTATATTTTGCTAAGTATAATAGATTTTGGTTCCTTACAACAATGCTAACCCCAAAGGACCCAAGAAAACATGGGTACCAAACCCCCCACCCTTTGATTTTGATGTAGGTGAGGGCTCTCACAAAACGTGAGAGGATTGGTGCCTTGGTAGCGAATGCAATGGATATGATGGACACTCTTATAGATGCATTGCTATCAAGGAATTTTGGTGGAAAAGACCACCATACTTGGAGCTTTGTAGTTGGTAACAACTTCTAAACTCCTATTTTTATATACATGCTTTTACTTATTTCATACATTCATAGCATGTTCATGATTTTGTTTGATTTGTGCTTCATGTGGTATTTACATGCTTGGATGTAGAATTTGTCAAACTTGCATTTATACATGTACACATAGTGTATTACAATTGACTCATATATGATTGAACTTCATGCTCACTTGTATCCACTCTATGCATGTGTATAATCTAGTTTTGATGATTCTCTTTATACATGTTTTTACCAATTTTTTTTGTGATTCACTTCATGTATATGCATGTTTAATTCAAATCTAATAAATATACATGTATACCCGTGAGTCTCTTGCCTTCATGCAAACATTTAATAGACTTTTAATATTTGGGATATGTATGCATATTGCTAGATTTGTATAATTCATACATATACCATGTAGATTATTTTTTAAGATGATTTGTTTTGATAAAAATGATTTTTATGTGTTGGTTGATAAAATTTTGATTAGTCATATTTGATTTGGGCTTCAATGACTATTTTCATGTAGACACTATTTACATAACCTTTGAACACTCTATCTTTAAGAAAATATATAATTTGGAGCTTTATGGAATATGAGTGCTTGAACTTTTATGTATTTAGTATTATTCATGAAAAACATATGATTTTTATTTATGAAGGATCTTTAACTAGTTTGTCAAAATTCATTTAAACTAGTTATCTATTCTTCAAGTATTGCACATGATCCTATTTTTGATTTTATGGATAAATTCTTTTATGTTCTCAAGATTTGAACGCTTCATGTATTGAATATTAGTTTAAATGTTAATTTCTATCAACACTAGGATTTATACTTGAACATATTATGGGCACAAATAAATCTATTGATATGTGTACTTGAATGCGTATTTGAACCTATTAGATGTACTAGTATAGCCCTGTGTTGATAATCATTACATTCTTAAACTTGTATTCCCATTTGGATTATGTTTTGATCATGTGATTTCATTTCATGTATAAGTTTCTTTTGCCAAAACATTAAAATATACATGGATAACCCTTGAGTCATTTGCTTTTCATGCAAATCTATTTATAAGGACTCAATTGTATTTGGGGATATGTATGTATACTTATGTCTTATCAAACATACATATGCTATGAAATATAATTTGATGATTTTCATATATTAAATTTGTGATGATTTTCGTATTTTCAAAATTTATGTTATTTTTAAGGAATATTGAACTTTATTGCAATTTTCATGATGCCATGTTTCACATAACATTAGTACACTCATTTTTGAAAATATGGACTTTATGGATTAGAGTGTTTCTTAGTGCCTTGTGTTTCATTGATCTTTCATGAAAAAATTTTTAACTTATTCCTTGATGGAAGGATCTCGTACTAGTTCTTAAAACAAGTTCATTTAACTAGTTCGAATTCTTCATATGGTAGATTATATGATGTATACACTTATGCTTACTTTTCAATTGGTATCATTGGTTATTTGCAATTGGTATCAAATGACTTCATGTTATGTATATCCATATTTTGATTGTATGTGTGAATGCCTTCAAATTATATCAATTTCTATTGGTATTATCTTGTCATACATATATGTTATCTATTTGTGCTTATTTTACAAGTGGTATTTCTTTTAAAGCACATAGATTGTTAATGCTAAGCTTAATTAGACTTCAAATTGGTATTTCATAATAAGCTTATGCATTGTGTTTTGAAATTGGTATCAAAAATTCAAAATTTGATTATTTTACAATTGATATCTCAAAATTTGTTGTTACTAAGAAAAAGTTAAAATTTTGTTTTGATAAAGAAAAATTCAAAATTTTTGATTTGTATTGTCTATATGCAAGGAGAGCTTAACATCTCTTCTACATATAGATTCATGTTGAGTATATTATAATTGAGGAGCTTGACAACTCTTCTTTTCATGATATACGTGTGTAGGGGGAGCTTCACATCTCCTCTTATGCATGACATATTATACGTTATGTGAATTAGGGCTTGTCATCCCTCCTTCATGTAATGTATATGTGTCGGGAAGCTAACTTAACGTCTTCCTCTTCATGAATTTATATCGCATATAAATATTATTGATTGATTTATATTTACCCCTCCTTGATCTCTTTGTTTTTAACAAAAAGGGGGAGAAAATTTGTTTGATGTATTTTTCTTTGAACCCTTTGTTGATGATTGACAAAAAGGGGGAGAAGAATTTGTGATTTTATATGCATGATTTCATGATTTCCTTACTTAAGGGGGAGAAGTATTTGGTTCCTTGCTTAAGGGGGAGTAAGATTTGTATTTATGCATATATGTTGTCTTGCAATTAGGAGCAAAAGATTTGATTTATGATTTGATTATATGATTGCATCTCCTACATTGCATACATGTCATGTGCTTCATTGAATATCTATTGCTTATTTATTATGCATGAGTTAAGGGGGAGCTTCTTTGAAGCTTTACTTTAATCCATGCATATATAACTCCATGAGTTTTGTCATCATCAAAAAGGGGGAGATTGTTGCCCCAAAAGCCCTTCACCCTAGTTTTGATGATGATCAACTCATGTATTATAGTTACTAATGATCTTGTGTTTAATTAGTGACAGATTCCTGATCAAGATCTTAGTAGGTGCATAGCTCAACAAAGGATAAAAGAACAAGATTTGGAGCTTGCATGTGGTGATCCAAGGAGTTTTTGGATCAAGCTTGGACCAAGTCAAGAAGATGAGAAGCCTTCAAGGGAAGACTTCAAGAAGTTGAAGACTTGGTCTAGGTATAAGATTTGTATTTTTGTTTAGTAAAAGATGTAAAGGATAGATAGTTGGTGGATTGCTCAAGTTATATCACACACACACACTCTTGATTAGAACTCTTGTTTTAAAGTGCTTTCATAAAGATTTTGTTTAGAAAAGAACTTTTATTTGAAAAAGATTTTTCTTTGTGACAAAATATTTATCTTGGATTTTGGTATTTCAAGTTTACATATCTTATAACCAAACCATACTTAGTGCTTATTGTCAAAAACTAGATATTACATCTTAATTGTGTAGTGGATCATATCCATACACACCATGCTTTTAAATGAACTCAAATATCTTGTTTTTGTATTTGATGAAGATTTAGAAAAGCAAGTTTGGAAAAACATGTTTTGGAAAAATACATTTTGGTTATTGAGCTAATATTTCCAAGTTACAAAAATAGACCAAAACATATATAACATGTCTTGATTTTGTGCAAGCATGTTTGTTCTTTCAAGTATATTGGTAAAACTATTTTTGTAGAATTTCTATGTATTTTTAGGATTTTATAAAAGATTTTTAAATCCTGTTTTCTAACCTGGAGTTTGGCTGACAGGCCAAATCGGTCGACCGGACCGGTCGACCGATGTGCACAGCCCTGTGCACGTTGTCAGCACAGTGGCCGGTCGACCGGGTCGGTCGACCGACCAAGAGAGTTTGCTCTCTGGAAATATCAGTCGACCGGGCCGGTCGACCGACAGTTCATTCCAGGTTATCGGTCGACCGAGCCGGTCGACCGGTGGCTGCAACGGTCAGAAAAATGACCGTTGGCCGGTCGACCGGCGGTCGACCGACAGCACTGACAGGTTCCCAACGGCTCTATTTTCTGAAGCCTATAAATTGGGACTTTGTCAACTGTTTTAAGGTTAGATTTTGGAGACCTTTGAGCTAGTTTTTCCAACTGATTTCAGAAGTTCTCTCCACATATTTGAGTGCAAATATTTCCAATCAAAAGGGAGTTTTTATCAAGAGAGTGTTAAAGTGATTTCTTGTGTTTTCTACCAAAGCTTTCTTTCCTTGATTTCTCACACTACACTTGAGCATCCATAGATATATCTATCCTATAGGAGAGTTGTAGTGAGAGCTTTGTAAGGTGATCAAAGTGTTGTGATCACCAAAGATCTTTCTTTGTACCTTGAGGAAGCGGGCAAGTGTGCTCGTTGTGGTTGGAGTTCGGTTGTGAACTCTTGGTGGTTCGAGGTGCGGCCTCGGCAAGCTTAGGGGCTTGCGTGTGTACGGGACTTGGGAGTCCGAGGGTTTGTAGGTGTACGGCACCGAGGAGAGATCCGGTGGGATTTACATAGTGGAAATCCTTCGTGTGTCGAAGGCGGGGATGTAGAGCACGTGTGCTCGAACCTCGAAACAAACCCTTTGTGTTTGCGATTGCTTACTCTTCCCTCTCTCTCTCTTTGTCTCTATTTTATATCTTGCATTCAATTTATTGTGTTCATTATATATGCATGATATATTCCCTGTGCTCATAATTGTTATACATACTGCTTGGGATTGTGTGTTAACACTAGTATTCAACCAAGAGAGCCAACGCGGCACCTCAACCCATTCAAGGGGAATCTAGAGGAGCTTGTCCAGAGCCTCGCAAGGGGAATTCGGCAACACTCTTGTGTTATACATAAGTGTTTAAATTAAAAGAAGTTTAATTTGGTCTACTTAGTTTTAATTCCGCATTATTTGTTCATAAGTGACCATTAGATTAGCCATCACCTATTCACCCCCCCTCTAGGTGATCTTACA